>JBCAUF010000790.1:7516552-7526581 GCA_038406115.1 Haemulon aurolineatum | reverse complement strand
AGTTAAAAGGTGCTATTTCACCTTTCTCAGGTAAGATAATATTGATGAATTCTAGATTTAAGCATGAGACGTTTTTATGCATGGTTTAAGCACACATTTGTGCATACTGTTTGCGAATAAGGACCAATATACATAGACACAGTTCCGAGAACAGATATAGGTGTTTTTTGTTTTTTTTTTAAGTGAAATATTTAAGACACTCCGTAATTTTATTGATTCTGTTTTGACAGCTGATGTTGTCCATTTTCTACTGTCCATTCTGTTTCTCCCTCTCAACTTTTGGTCGTTCCTCTTGCACTGCACTCTACAAGTCACTTTACCCCATTGGACAGTTCATTACACCCATGAAGATATTGACACTTACTACTGTTTTTTAATATGGGAATACAATGTGTGTCTGCCTTCAAATTAAAAGCACGAAGTCTTTCTGAGGATGATGACAGGGAAGTAAGTATTCAGGTCAAGTGTGCACAGCGGCACTATCTGAATAGACGATGTTTACCGTAGTAAATAGCAGACGCCCTCTGTCATTTGAATCTTAAAAATCACATTAAGCGTGTGGCAATCCGACAAAACTGAGCACCTGAGCGTCACCGTGGATTTTATTTTGAAAGTCCCAGCCGGAAGTTGGTATCAACCGCGTTGGTAACTTAACGGTCACATAGCTCGTGCTCGTGCTGTGAGGCAGGTGATAACCGCTCACCGTTGACTGGCAGACGTACTGTACTGTACCGGAGCTCTGCCCCCTCTACGGCAGCGGAACGACCGAGAAACCCACCCACGACCTCCGAGGATTTACCCCCAGACCAAGAGACTTTTTTACCCTCGGTGGGACTGTTTCATCTCAACATCTACGACAGAGGACAATGTTTCTCCTGCAGTACACCGGTAGGCTTTTTCAACCCATCTAACCTCTCAGCATCTCGGACCACGTTACGCACACAAAGCATGAATTAATACGAATGGAAATGTATTTAAAGTGTAGAAACTTTGCCTTTTATGCATTTTTCCTCCCTTAATAATGCCATTTTGTTCCTGTTAATTTTAGTAACATTTCTTTCTGTTGTCACATTCATTGTTGTGAGGATACACAGTACAGTATCTTATCTCTCAAAATATTCTTTTATCGTTTTGAGTTTGAATAATCTATATCAATTCATTACACTATTTCTACAGTAGGCTAATTGCCCAAGTGTTTATTTTTAATCAATGATGAGTTAACAGTGACCTTTTCCTGATATTCTTCGATTTGTTTTGATGTAATGTGAAAACTTGCCTCAATGATATGCAAAAAGTTTACATCCTTCTCAAACTTTATTACAGGATTAGTGTTCTTCCGTTCATAATGAAATTCATCTTGCTCATCTGACTTTATAATGTCGTTTATCCCTTTTTCTCACGCTGTGAACGATGGGGGAAGTGTGAACTATCTGTTGAATCGGTCATTTGACAGGGATGAACAAAGTTGACTTTATCACTCTGCACAGCCACAAATCTGATAGGCGTGCATGGCTCGGGGATCCCAAATTTAACCTTTTTTTTGAGGTGGATTCACAACTGAGGATGCCCAGTATCTTCTCAGACAGTACCATAGTGCTTATCTGTGGGTAGGTAGTCATAGGCACTGAAAAACACTAATGAAACAGGCATCTATACACTCTTACTTATTAATCTCCGGGAGTTAATGATAAAATCATACTTTTATTAATGTTGGTCCCCAGAGCTCACTTTGGAAACTGTGCTCAGCCTTTATATGCCTGCCGGATTAAAGTCATCGAGGGTTTTAAATGGAGAACTGCTGACTTTGTGTTTCACGTACATTTCTTCCCTAATTTCCCCGTGATTCTTTAACTGTAGTGAACCGCAGTCACTGAGCAACTGGGGGAATCACACAAAATCCATGAAACTCCCACCAACACGCTTACATTTTAATCCAAACACTTTGTACACTATTTTAGCTGCCTCCAGTTTGTAGTGCTGTGATTTATGACTTATTTATTTATGACTCCAGGTTGCTCACAGCCAGTCTAATGATGGGTAAGAGCTCATAATATGATGATTAGTTCCCTCAGTAACTAGCCTACTAGCTAGCCAGAAGTGTTGATAAATTGCAAGCAAACCTTCAGTGAGGGACATGCTGTGTACACACAGTTTTCCAGTTTAGTCAGTTGCACTGCTGACCTGTTGTAAACACTCGGTGTTTGTGGACTTTATGCTGTATTTAGTGACACAAGCTACACAAGGAACCAGTGACTTTGAAGTGCCTTGTCAAATGAAACTACAGCTGCAGCCATTGATTATTTAAAGGGGCACATTTCTGGTTTTAGGTCACTCACAGGCAGTACTGTGACAACAGTTGGACACATTTATATAGCACCTTTCTAGTCTTTGTGACCACTCAAAGTGCTTTGTATGGGTTCCTCTGTGGCTCTGTGAGAGCTTTGTCAAATCAGAGAAAATGAACCAGGTTATCATCTGGTGAAAGCCTGTGCTACCAAACCGGGGTGTGGAGTGTGAGAGACATGGTCATTTACCAGGTGGCGAGTACCTGACGAAAATATACTATCAGACAAAAAGTCAGGATATCTCAAACTCTGCTGTGATTCTCACTGTTGTTCTCAATACGATACCACAATTGTTTGGTCTATAAAATGTCAGAAAATAGTGAAAAATGCTTATTGGGATGTCTCCAAAATGGCTTGTGGTGTCAGACAAACTGTCCCAAACCCAAAGATATATCAAACAAATAGAATACGTTAAATCTGAGAGGCTGGAGCCAGTGAATTATTTGGGCATAACTGTGTGAACAACTGTTTAAATGATTAATTACTTGTTGAAATTTTGCCCTCTGATCTTCTTTTCATTGACTGCACAGATTGAATGTCTGATCATTTCAGCTCCGTTTTGAATTTGAATGAACGCTGCATGCATCAACGTTATGTTGTGTTCAACTCCAACCCTGCCATCGGTCCACACCAGGAAAAAGCAGATGAAGTGATTCCCAAAACTGATGCCTTATGTTAATGTTTCCCGACTCCTCCAGCGATGGAACAAAGTCTTACCCACTCTCACGAATGTGATGGGTGACATCCTTGCATCCATCACTATAAGTGGAGGCTGAGTGGCCTCAGGAGCAACCATGGTTGAGTTAAGGTCTATCATTCCCTGTGACAGCCATTTACCTCCACACTGCACCGATCCTCTCTCTGATCAATGAGCGGGACATTGTTGGATTGCCTTCAGGAGGGAGGGGCTGTCAGAGAGGCTTGACAGAAATACAGCGCGAGGTAGGGAGAGATAGAGATTGAAGGAGTGGGTGGGAGAGACTACTGGATATCTGCTTTGTTTTGAGTTTGCCGTGGCCCCAGGATAATGGCGCAAGTATAGCTAAATTAAAGCACAGCAGCACGAAGAGTGAGATATTGTAGAGTGTGAAGAGATTTGTCAGCTTTGGAAAAATCTCCCTTTTAAATGAGGGAAACGCAAGCTCAGTTTTGCTAACAATTCAGCAGTAAGTGTGTGTCTTGTAACAATGGCTATGGGGAAAAGAGGCAGCATAATGAAATGTGAAAATATGAGTCAGAGATAAAGGAAGCTCCCGTTCTGTGAGTACCGCTGGCAGTATCACTGTTTGGGAACGGAGGATCCAGGAGGCTACGCTGCTGAATGGCTGTGATGCTCTAGCTCTAGTAACCTGGTTATGGATCACTCAGCAGTGCCTTGAAGGCCCAGGAAGACATGGAGTCTCCCGGCTGTTTAGCGCCGGAGCTGGGTTCCTTTAGCGGTGAGTCGCTCTTCATGTCCCCACGTGGTCTAGTCTTTTGAGGAGCTTTGTCTGCTGTTGTCAAGAGCCAAAGGGTGAAGCTAAATAAACTATGTTGACAAATAGGGCTGGGCGATTTGGCTTATGAATAATGTTTTGATATTTTTAGGCTATGTTGCGAATATCTATCTCCATGTTAACAGTGTTGTTTTTATTTATTTTTGACATCAAATGATGCAAGGAGTGACGTTTACATGAGCCGCCCATGGCTATGCCATTAATACTTCTGTTTTAATGCTACATGAGCATTGTTAATGCCTGATAAGACCTGTTCACATTAAGTTACAATACCTGAGTTTTATGGCCTTTTTCACTGTCTATGTATGACTATTGCTGCAAAAACTGCGCTTCTGAGCCAATTTTTAATCATGAGCTCCAACATAGTAGAGCTGTTATGCAGATGTATGCCAAGAGAAAGCCTAATAGTGCTGCTTAAAACCCAGGACGACTGTTTTTATGTTGTCTAGAGAGCATTAGCAAGCAACAAAACGATGTACAGAGTCAAGAGCATCCCCCTGAGGATGACTTGTTGGATTTTTAGTGTGCCACAAACTGATGGAAAACCTATATTGACACAGTCTGTTTATGGTGTTTACATGTGCACCTCCTTCCAGGGCTTTCACGGCAAAAGTTTGACATTCTGCAGAAGGCCATTATTTCCAAGGAAGAGAGCCACAGCTGCAGGAGCCACTTTGTTGATTTTCCACCTGGTTGTGTGGCAAAACCTCAGCAAGTTTGTGCATCCTTGACTTCCTGCACGTATGTGATTGTACTCCCTGATCTTACTTGGACTTCATGATCATGATTTTGGCTCCTCACAGTTAAATTATCACAATGGACTGTGATACTGAATTTAAAATTCATAAACTTCCCTGCATGTCGACTCAGCTGCGTGTCGTGTGCAACCTGCAGCAGCCACTTGTGCCAAACATTTCCTGGATGTTGTTGCTGCAGTCCAGGCTAGAAGCGTAAGCAGGCGGCAGAATGAAAATCATATGTCTGGAGCAGAAAGCAAAGACCTTCTTACTTTGAAATACATCGTCATGTGTTGTTTGGAAATATTTTGGATTTAGGGCAAGTCATTTTAAGCGAGAATAAATCATGCAAAGAGCACACAAGACATGTGTCTCAGCTGTAAAGCGTCACAACTAACTTGTTCATCCACCTGTAAAATATTATAAACTGCAGTATATAATGAATTCAGGGAGGCTTAGAAGAATAATGTTGCTGACGTTACCTCACTGACTCTCAATCCTGTACACCGTCAACATCAATTACAGCAAAACTGTTCCCTTTGGAGAGTTAGTTGTTTGTCTTTTACTCGCATTAATCATTTCATCATGTTACAGTTGGATTATTGATATACATTTTAAAGTGACAGTGTATTCCTGTCTTTTATTTATTTCCCTTTTCCCAGAGAAAATTCAGACACTGTGTCCTTTAGACCAGTTGTTCAAAAAGCCTAGACTAGATTCATTGTCATATCTGTGTTTTCCAAATTATCAATACAAAAGGAATAAGAAATAAAGATCAACATCATCATGTTTACAACCCTGTTTAATATCCAATGATGCTGCATGCTGGTGCAGTATAACTCTCAGAAATCACCTGAAATGTTTCCCGGTGTGTGGTCAGCACATGGCTCTTGCCTTTCTGTTCATTTCTACTTCTTCAATTGCAATAGAAAGTAACTCACTTCAACTTTCTTTTGCTGTGTGTGCATGAAGTAACTCTTACCTCAACTCCGAGTGGGGACTCCCCCTCAAGGCAGAGGGTAATTATTTAGCGCAGAATCTGAGGAATATCTCTGAACTAAAAAGAGTTACAGTATGAAGACAGGAGAGCCACCATCAAATTTGGTTCTCGAGGATACATTTTCATAATGCATTTTATACATGTGAGGGCAGCACTGATAAATGCAGTTTGAACCCTTTTGCATCTAATTTATGATAGTCACCTCCTCTGAGCAGGCAACCTGACAAGGAGCTTAAATGAATCCCTAAACAGCTCTTCTTATCTTGTAAAGTCTTAGTTTCAGGAAGGCTATGATAAAATCTTATTCCTGTCACATTTGCCCCCAAAGCTCATTAGAGTTGTCATTTAACTGTGCTTTCCTGCAAAAACAGGTGAAAGAAAACATGTGTATTCTAGTTGAGGCAGTAAAACATGTTCATGGCTTGTTTGCCACTAAATGAGTGGTTGAGTTTGTGATTTTCGCTCTGCCCCCTCTTGTACTTGAGTACCTCGTGCGCATCTGATGCACTGTTGTCACACCCACAAAAGCAATTGTTTGGAAAATGTTTTTTCTCTCCCTTTTTTTCTCATAGGGAGGTGTAAGAAATTTTCCCATTCTAGTTAGAGAGACACTTTTACATCAGACTTTGGCGCATAATGGCGCTTTTCCACAATTACTACCACTGCAGTGGACAGCTGTGCTTTTGAGTGCTGTCATTGTACATTCACACTGCTGGCAACTTTTTTTCTTGATGGATAGCTCTTTCCTGGCTGATTGTGGGTGGCAAAGTTTTGAACAAGTACTGTACATCATGTGGTTGCCCCTGATTTAATTTTTACCCGTTCTCTGTTATACAGTGAGTCAGGCTGCTATAGATAGTGGTGCTAATTAGATTGGACACATTGTAAATTAACTTAAATGCTTAATTATCAATGGAGGCAAGTTGGCAACCGTTCCCTATCCATTGTATTTAACACCTGTATTCTTCTAGCCTTTCAAATAAAAATAACTGGGTGGCAAACAGCTTTGAAGGGCTGTAATCACCATCGGAAGAAATCAACAGAAGGGAAGCAAGGAAGCACAGACATCTGCTGATTGCAGATAAGTGGAAAAAGGTTGAATTTGGAAAAGATTTCAGAGCTAGAGTTTGGGCACGTTTCTGAGGTCTGTCTAGCCACATTAGGGCAAGACGCCTGCCACCATTGTAAAGTCTCAATACTTAGTTAATGATAGTGAATTAATGGACCTTTTCTACTCGGCATGTATCTTGTTGAGCAGGTGGAAGCCTTTTCTTGTCATCTGAAGCAGTTTGAAGAATGTGATGTAAAAGAATAACGGCTTTATACTTCACCAATTGTCACGCTCTCCCAGTGGAAATTAGATGCAAATATGGAGACACTAAAGTAAATAGTGGCAATATATTATGCAGCAGAAATTGCTGTTGTGAAGTGTGATTTGACAGTCCTTTGGAGCATCAATAAATGGTAGAATAGTTTTTATTTGGACAAACTGGGAATTCTTCAGCTCCCCCAGAAATTTGACACAACCTCTTTTATAGGCTGGTAAGTTATTCATCAAACGAGTGAATAAGTGAGGGTAAATAATGAAAGCAATAATGAAAAGTGAAATATTCAGATGAATTGCTCAGTGGAGCAATACAATATAACAACAGTTGTTGCCGTCCCTGTTCATTATATCTTCTATAGTGAGAGGCAACGCTACATGGATGGCCTTGTGAACCTTAAAATCCATTCTCAATGTGTGTCATTTTATACTACAGTCCCCTATATACCCTGTACCCAGAATACATTAAGTCACCAGAAAACTAGAACCCTTGTACAGTACACTGCAATGCTCAGTCTTTCAATAAATAAATAGATCGACACTGTGTCTGAGAATTGCTTATTCAACTCTATAGTCATTTTGACGCCCTGTTCATGTGGTGCTGTACCGGAATGCATCATACTGACAAGTGTGTGCAACGTTGTACAATACAACATCTCGCAATATAATGCAGTTCAATACAACCTACATAAAGTACATTATAGTAACTCAACACCTTTGTAACACCGTGAAAAAAGCATTTTGCTCAGTGTATTTCATTTTCGGGAACCTTTCAGCTCTTCATAATTCATAGTCACAAAGCCAGTAGAAAAAACTTCACGAAATAGAAAAAGGTTGCAGTGTGGGTATGTAAGAATTCCTCGCATTCCACCACCCTGTCATACCACTGTCCACATCTTTGATTTTGCAACGGTTTTAAATCATTTCAAATGGAGACGTTATGTTCCCGTGCCACAGCCAGAAAAATAGACGAGATTGATGCAGCTGTATGGGTTGTAAGGTCAGTGTATAGAAAAAACAACTCCAAAATCATCATATTTCCTCAGTTGGCATGAAAAATGTTAACAGCTCCCACGCTAATAACCACTATTTCAGCTTCTGCGTTGACTCAAATGATGTCGGCGTGCAGTTACTCACTGCTGGTTGGCTAAGGCAAAACAAACACATAACACTGCCTTATAAATCAGAAATTTCTACACATGAACACGGTATCGGTCTGAGTAATGAAGTAAAACGAAATCTAGTCCAGGGCCTGTGTCACGAAAGAGCTGCGATTTGTATAGCAAGATCATTTTCTTCTCTCTCTTTTTGACACGTTTTACTCATCAAAAACACACACCATAGTTGCAACGTGCGCATTAGCATTTGAGAGCCTTGTAGGATGCAGACATTTATTTGCAAGTTGTGAGCTATAACCATTTGTGAAACATGACATACTGCCATTTGCATTCTGCATGAAAGCAGTGTTTGTTTTTTTTTTGGGCGAAGCCAGACCTTTATTGACAGGCTACAAGCCTTGTTTTAATTTTGTTGTGGTAGCTTCATTTTCCTCTGATGTCTGTGTTTGAATAGCTATTTGTGTCTGTCATATTGTTCTTGTTGGCTGGCCTTGTCTTCCAGGTGAGACATTCGGCAGATAAGTGGGATTTTTTACCAGTAACAGAATCAGTTCACTTGAAGAGCAGTGTGAAGGACTGTGTGGTGGAACACTGTGAGTGTCAGCAGAATCAGCGGCAACTTGGCAGCCTAGAGGTGTTTTTGGATCAGGTCTGGCACTCTCTGGGGCTCCACCACCTGATTGATGGAGCTGTTTGTTCCTAATCACTTCAGAGATAAAGTACCACGCAAGGAACGTTGAAAGTGGATCTAAGGATGCTGCAGCAGCAGGTGGAGGAGCTACACCAGAGTTTGGGCAGTAACTTCCCTTTGTCTCATTGCCTCCCAATTCATGCTGTTTCTCCCCATGGCTCTCTTATTATTAGGTAATGGCTGTTGTTTTAGTCTGCCACGAATGTTCAGGTACCTGTGTTTGCCAGAAACTCCATTTGGGACAGTCTGATTGTTCAGCTTTGTGATCTTTTGGAGGCTTGCAAAGCTGAACAATCAGTTTTATGTGGCGACTTATCTAATTCGGCAGATGAGTCAGTTTTATTGAGGCTGGTTCCCGTTCAGCTTGTGTGGTGAATCAATATGTGGAGGGACCGCCCATCCAGAAATGTTGCGTATTCAAACAATCTGCATTGAGTTGAAGGGGTCAGAGAGAAGACAGAATCAAAAGGCAAATTTATGATAAGAACACACTGGAGTTTGGCGAAAGAGAGAGAGGAAACGATCATAAGGTAGGGGAAAGGTGAAAATAGAAAAATGAAAAGAATGGACTAGAGCTGGATTAAGCTGCTCACCAGGGAGTGGCTCTGTGATTACACCTCAGCAGATTTTTTTTTATTCCTGTTCTCACACATCATCTTGAGAGAGAAGCCCTCGCTCTGCTACATCAATATCAGGATTCACCTCAGCCTGTCAGTATAAGCCTCTGTGTGATAGGAAGGACAGACCGAGCCAGGGATGGACTGAATCGTGCATGAAGACAGCTGCATCCCAACTCAACATCAGGCCTCCTGTTGACTCTGCTGTAAATATGTGAAAACCAAAGCTAGAGGAGGAGGACGTGCTGGAAAACTCTTGTGGCCACAGTGGAGCAGGGCAGTATTGTAGTCACTTCTACTGCAGTGGTCCCTCTCAAGAAACAAAGTGATGCTGAGATTTTGCTGCAATTCTGGCATTTTTCTCTTTCTAGCAATGCCAGGATAAACAATTGGAAATAGCACAACACAGGCTATGATGGATTACTGTAAGGATGAAGCACACTACATCAGAGTGTGCCTCTGTGTCCACTGCTGCTGCTGTGCACCGAAAGGAGTCAACTGCACACATGGGTATATGGGCACCAGCAGCTTCCTATAACTGTACATAGTATATGCAAATTAGTCAAATTCTGACCAATAAATTGTGTTCTCATCGACATTGTGATATGAGCATGTGCGATAATCACTTCATAAAAGACTGCCGGAAACGTTCACATTCACTCTTGGCATGCAGACATTTGACCATTCAGATGAAGCTAGGG
>JBCAUF010000790.1:7499340-7516452 GCA_038406115.1 Haemulon aurolineatum | reverse complement strand
AAGACTGTGATCAAACATGGATTTCAAAAACTCCTTTGAATGCTGGATAAAAGATACATTCAACCACAAGACCTGATTTGTGGTCAAGCAGGAGTCAGTCTCACTGTACACTTCATAAATGGGTCGTTGCCTGCCAACAGCAGACTTTCCTCTTGACCACACGGGAGAGAATATTGCCCATGGACTAAAAGAGTGTATGTCCAGCTGGTGTCTGAAAGAAGAGGGCCAGACGTGCATCACCACTGATAATGGATCAAACGTTATCAAAGCGGTGGAACTAAATCAATGGACCAGGCTTTGGTGTTTTGGCCACAGGCTGCATCTTGTGATTGGTAAGTATAGACATCTCTTTATCTCTTGCTCTCCCTCTTGCTTCCTGTGTGCGCATATGTGTGTTTACTTATGTTAGCTTGTGGTCTCTCGTGTTGTTTTCACCTTTTTGTATTTTAGATATTATTGTTTAAAGGCACTTCTATTTCGATATTATAATACTTGGCGATATTTTGTGATTTATGTGTTTGGCTTGTTGTCGATTTTTGTGCTTTCTGTACAGCACTTTGTGCTTAGAAAAGTGCTACACAAGTTAAGTTTATCATTGTTATTGTTGTCACTACATTTTTAGTGTGAAATATGAAAACATTTTACCTTTAATTAATATATTTGGTTCTGTATTTTTTTTCTTTTTTTTTCAGAAAATGCTGAGGAAGATGGTACAAGAGTAAATCGGCCAAAAGGATTTTTTTTAAGTAGCAGGTTGGTCCTTTTCTTGCACTGTGTGAGGAACAGCAAGGATTAAATCTGATGGAGCACTTAATAACAGGGTATCCAACTGGATGGGACTCAAAGCAGAAGATGACAATTGGAAGAGCGCAAGGCCTCATCTCAGGTTCTTTCTGAAGACAGTAAGGTCCCCACTTGGCAGGACACAGAGGACCACTAATCAATCAACACCCTGCCTTCTCTCCGGGGGCCAAAGGCTGCTTATTTTTCATACTGAACGATGGTGTATAAGTATATAGACACAGAAATCTTCACATGTACAGTATAGAACCAAGCGCATGCCAGGCTCTGCACACTTTTCCTGTATACATAACAGTTAACGTGAAATTGAGCACACATGGCATTTACTCTAGCCACAAAGAACTATTACTAAAAATATCCCTACTGTCTAAGTAACAATGGCCAGTCTTGCTGCAAAACATACGAAAAAGAAGAACTCCACCGTAAGGCAGATGGATGGCATGTCAGTGATCCGTACAATGGCCGTAATGAAAAAAAATGTTCTGACGTTGTTGCTCCTGTGAATTACATTGCACATATCATGACTCAAACCTTGTCGCTGAATTTACAGACCAATTACAGTAAACCATGTATCTGCCAGTGTCAAATGTTAGAATCCAAAATACACACAATAAGCAGGCTGGACACACTGAGTTACATAATGTAATGTCATTTATTGTCACAGCTTGTGATGTGGAAATTGGGGAGCCCGGCACAAGGGGCACATTACCATGGGCCAATCCCAGTCAGGAGGTTGAGGAGATGGGGGGACGATAAAAGTCTACACAGAAGCCGGCTGTGAGCGCACAGGGATCCACTGCCTCCCATGCATCAACTGCCGAGGGGGGGGCACCTGGCCTCACAAAAAAGTGAATACAATTAATGAAATCTGCATTGAGTTAAGAAAAGAGAATGATGTTTTCAGTGCCAAAAGTTAAACACATTAAAAGAACATGCCAAGTCTCAGGTTAACACTTTCTGTTTCAGATTCTGTGTATCACATCCAAACGGCTTGCTGTTTGTATGGACACAATGTACCGTACAAGTACAACATGCAGCCACAAGAACGGTGTCAGCGTGACACCAAATCTAGCAACTTCTTGTCAGAGGGTTGCCAGTATTTCGCAGTGAATGTTCTCTCATGTGGCTGTGGCTCTCTGGCCTGATGGCGTTCAGAGAGTCAACCAATCATGAGCCAGACTGAAACATTGTGAATATTATGGGGATGGCTGTCATCTCCTGTACTCGGGTACATAGATGTTGCTAGTTATTAGCTATAGCTAATGTGAAAACTGTCTTTTCTGATTGATCTTTTAGACAGTTAGTAGCCAAAATATCCAGCCAGAAAGGTAACTAATCATAAGTGAACTTCTCTCTCATTCTGTTTGATAGAATTACTGTCAATGTTGTTTATATAACATGCCTTTTCCTGAAGACATTGATATGTTGAACATTTTCCCTGCAGAGACAATGGTGGAACACTGAGGTTGTGGTTCAATGGTTTGGCCCAGGAAAAAGCAGCTTCCACTGAGATTGCTTGTCTGAAAAGCAGCCATGTCTCCAACATAATAGACATAGGATGCCTTGAGGGGTGTTGATGGCAGCTTGAGGATGAACAGGGACATGAACACAAAAATAGCCTGAACATTGAAAGAGCAAACCATAATGTTGAAGGAGAGGGCATAGACTTCTGAACCAAACATATTACCAGTATTGTGGCCTAAGCTCTCTGTGACTTAAAGAAGAACATCCCCATATGCTTCACTGAATGAGTGTGAATTTTTATTTTCCTTCTCAAAGCAAAATCATCAGGGAAGGTTTGTTTGTGGAATTAGAGCTACTCCAGATAAGATGCTAAAATAACTGAAATATGGAGGAACCTCATGGTAGCTTGGTAGTTTTCCATTTACCTGAAAGGGCTTTTCTGGGAATCATATGTTGGAATTTTTGCTCTGTTTGCTGTAAACATTCTGACAGACCCCCACTGTGCACACCCCTTCATAAACACAGGAGAAGCTCTACCTAATATGTCATATAGAGCTGCAATGAAGGATTTACTGTGTGAGCTCAAAAGAAGCCCTGTACCTGAGTGTTTACAGCACTGAGCTTGGCTAGAGCCAGACTCCTGCTGTTTGGATAACTTTGTAGATTTTTGTGCGTTCAGCACATCACACTGACCAAAATTGTGCGGTTGCTTTTTTTTTTTAGTCTCCTCGTGGAATGGATTGTGGTCAGCATTTACAAGGAAGTGATACATCACCGGTGTAACATTTCAAGAGGAAAGCAAAACTGCTTTCATTTGAGTTGTTCATGTTTTACTCTCTCTATTTTCAACCAGTTAAATGCATCTTATGGTCGGCGATAGCCCTGTACACCAGTCTTGCAGGCAAAACTTTTCTTATCTGTATGACTCTTTTCACTTTCTTTTATTATATAAACCACTTAATTTTCCCGCTCTTTTGGCGAATCATCACAAAATTTGTTGAGTTGTTTGCTTTTGTTGCATTTTTGTTGTATTTGCTCATTTCCGTATCTCTGTTTATCATCATTCTTTCTCTTTAATTGTATTCATCAAGGATATCACACAGTACACATAAAAAAATCTGAATTTCTACTGCAGTCTCTTCCCTCAAGTTTGTAATACTCGTATGAGGTTTCCTGCAGGAAATTGAGGTGGTAAGTGGTGACAGCCACTGATGACGCAACATCCTTGAATTTATCCATCCTTGGATTATGTGTCCAATTGGTGATTATAAAACTAACTACAGCCTGATGTCTGACCTGCAGTGCAGTGATGAGTTTTTTCTCACACATCAGCACCTGATTTGGCTGTTTGCCTCTACTTTTCGAAACCTGTAAAACTCCTACATCCTCTCTGAGATTGTGTCGTGCTGCTACTAGTAACTACTGCAAAGCAAACATGCAATATAATCAATCAATCAATTAATCAATCACTGGCTTAGCTGAATCAGACCAATCTTGATTAATCTCAATCTAGTATCAAAATAGTTCCTAGTATTGTTTATACATTCGCCTCTCTCATTACATATGTGGTCAGATATGTACTTCATAAAAATGTATTACATGTGAGACATGGTGCTACCACCGTAAAAAAACAAAACAAAACAAAAAAAAAAACACTGAGCAAAAAACTGAAGAGTACAATATTTAGAAGGGTTTTATTAAGTTTTCTGATTTGGAAATGTGATGTGATCAGGAACTGGTTTGTCAAAACTTAAGTGAAGTTCCCCCCTTTTTGTTGAAAGTTTTACATATTCTTCAAGTCTGGTAGTGTCTTGCCTCCGTCATTGCCTTCCTACAGTATACAGACTCACATTGCAAGGATACCTACACGATGCCTGCTGACACCCGTCCATTCTGTACTAAACATAATTTTTTGGAAATGAGTTTTTGTGCATATGTTTTATTCTGAATGCACATGAGGGGAGATGGAGAAAATCTCCCAGGTAATATGATGGTAATCATTTTCCGGCTGCTTGTCAGAAGCACAAAATGTGTACAATCAAACATTTACATACCTGTAACTCCAAAAGTCCTTCTCCCCCAGTGTTTTTGTGCAATGCAGTTCTAAAACATCTACCAAGGAGAATTATAACATAAAGATGGAAACAACAAAAATTCAGTGAAAGACATCAACTCCTATGGTTCCTGTCAGGGCTCATTTATTCACCTCTCATGCTTATGTGAGTCCTTGCAGCCTTCTCGCCATGTGAATTCTCATCTACATTCACATCTCTCCTCTGCCTGTGGCTCTGCATCCAAACACCTTCCCGGTGGGGTTTGCTGTCTGCGTTTCACTGCATCCCTCATTGATTTGGCCTCGTCTGTGAGCTGAGGAGACCTCCACCTGGGTCAGCCCAATCTGAATCCCTCTTTAGACTGCAGGCTGCGGGTCTCAAACAGTTCAGATGCCCCTTCTGATTATTTTCTGAGCCTGAGGAAATAAAAACTGTGTGATAAAATAAAATTACTATTTCACTGTATGTGGAGAAACTGTCAATAACTTCCTCAGTACATTTGGCCTTATGGCAAGACCTTCACAAGCTCAGCAGGAGGGAGGATGGAGAAAACAGCGACATCAAAGCCCTGAAGTCACGTTACCAATTTGGTGCTGTTGCTAATAAGACAAGCTGTGATAAAAATACTGCTCACTGCTCCTTTATATTGGACCAGGATTTAATTAGATGAATTATAACTGACTGAAATAGAGCTAAAAATAATCCATACATTTACCAGAGGCAGGAGGAAAGCTAATGAACAATGACACACACACAGTAGGACTCTGTCCTTTCACTTCTTTTGTCCCACCTCTCCTCTCTCCCACACTCAGTATTTTTCTCCTGTTATAGAGCATTTTACGTCAAACTAGCTTGACCATGGCCTCCTGCAGGTGACAGATGCCCATGGGATCTGAGTCATCATTGCTGCATTCCTGCGTATCATTTCACCAGTCTTTTGATGGATGTGCTCTCCACCTCTCTGTGTCTTTTAGCATGATAATGTGTGCTAAGTGAGTGGAATACAAGAATGCCGTTTGCTCCTTAATTTTCTCTGCATCTGTGAAAGTCTCTCCAAGCAGACCTTGGAGTCCTTGCTCCCTAAGGAGCATCACAGCTGCAGTGGACAGCTCCCACTGTGCTGCAGCTCCAGTGGAGATAATCTCCCTGTCAGCAGCCTGTCTCCCTCCCAGATGTCAACTGATGCCAACTGTTGTGTACCTTCGGTTTGCACTCCCACAGTGCTGTCAGCAAACGCTCATCTCACCATTTTCTGTGCTACTGATTTTAGCATACTATCACATGCCAAACTCATTGCATACATATCTACACCTCAGTGTACGCGGGGAGGTGTGAGGGTGTTAAATGACCTCGTGATGTAGGTGCTGTGTGTTCCAGTTTAATATGAATAAATTACCATTTTCATTTTGAAAAATTAGTATAATTAAAGATAACAGCCCGTAGATGAGAAGATCGCAGCCTTGCGCATAAACAAGAGTCTACAGCCACACTAACAGCTCTGTAAGGCTGAGCTTAGGCACAGAGTACTGTTTCCCATGTTTAACATCTAGTCTAGCTTGCTAACATCTGCTAATTAGTACTCAACACAAAGTGCTGCTGATATACTGAGTGGCTGATAGGAATCATTGTTTCGTAGGTATATAGTCATAAATTAAAGTAGCTTTGACCTGATGATTGTTCTGAATGTAAAGGATCACGAGAGGGGGACATGCAAGTTTCTACCAAATTTCATGGCAGTCCATTTAATTGTTGTTGTGACATTTCACTCAGAACCACCAATGTAAGTTTCATGGTAGTGCAAGAAGAAAAGTCAGGGGATCTCCAATGTCAGTAGGCTCCATCCTCTGGGGCTCATGAATGCCTGTGCAAATTTTGTGCCAATCCATCGGGCAGATTGTGAGGCTATCTGAAAATTTTCACAAGTGGCACTACAAGAGAAGTCAGGATGTCCAATGTCAGAGGGGATCATCCTCTGTGCATTGTAAATGTTATGCCTATGAGAATATTCACAGGCTTGTTATGCCTATCCATCTGATAATTGATGAGATATTTCTGTCAGGAGAAAAGTGCTGGGCTGACTGACAGACTGCTGTCTCTCTCAAGTTGTATTGCTAGCAAGGCAGGTAAAAGTTGTAAGTTGTGAGTCTAATGCGATTAAGTATTACTTAACCAGTAGTTTACAACTTCTCTATTTTCATATCGAAATGGCACTTTTGCTCTTGTGATCTATAGACATCTTTGATGAAGTAATGAGCTACCTTGTAGGCGATAAAGTTTTCACTGTCCCGGATTCTGCATGTTGCTCTTTGTGAAAGCTGAATCTTTGCTGACAGATGCCAGCAGCAGCTGACTTAGATCATGCCACTGAACACACCCATTACAGAGAGGAAGCTAATTGGATTCACAAATCAGCTGACAGTTCCAGGTTTATAGTGGCACTGGGCTTTATGGGTAATATTTCAGGGACTGTTGGGCAGTTTGTCAAAGGTAGTTTGTAGATAGTGATGAACTGCCATGAGAGAGAGCACCCAGGGAGCATCAGCTTTCATTTCTTACCTTTTGTAGAGCTTTTACTGAACAAAAATCACTGGTGAGCGGTGAGTCACTGTGATACCACTCAGTCCTAAAGAGCTAAGCCCTGCATCATTGACTGGAATGATACATGCTTTTGAAGGCAATTAAACCTTTGACTTATTGTCTAAAATGAAGACCAGGCTAAGTCATTTCTGATGGCTTTTACCAAATCCTCTTCAATCAAAGTGCATTCAAAACTGCAACTTAATTGACTCATTTGTTCGGATCAATTTACAAATAGGCCACAGGATCTCATTCTCTCAACAACAAGCTCTGGCCACTGCCAGGGACTGAGCTGGGAAGATGAACGACATCAAGAGGAATGTCATCCGCAGAGTTTTTGTTGTTCATAAAAGCTGGGGCCATTTGAACTGAATGGAGAGGTCAGAGCAAGCGGCCTGGCACAGTACGAGATGACCCCTCTCTCACTCCATCTCTGTCTTCTGCTCTTTATTATGGCAGAGCGAACAGCTTCCCTTGCCGCCAGAGAAATGGTCGTGCTGCATCTCCTGGGTCACAGGAGAGATGAATGCCTAGATGTGGGAAGTAGCCAAAGAGTCCAGCTGCATCTTTTCAGATTTTCACCCCTCATCCTCCGTCTCTCTGTGCTGCTGACACTGGTCCAAACAAGATCTACGAAGGCGGGAGGGAATGTGGATTAATTGTTTTCTGCAGGTACAGAGGGTAATACCAGCGGTCTGCTTTATAGGGCCCCCATTGAGATTCCATATGCTGGGTGAAATCTGTTCCTTTTCTCCCAACGAGTTGGCTTGAGTGTTGGTCTGCACTCTGGACAAAAAAAAAAGAGCTCCAGAGCAGCACATTGTGGCTCGCCTCCCAGCAGAACAGGCATCCAAACCCATAAATCATGCCATCCACTTGGCGTGATGAAACCTGCAAACATCTAAATAAAGTATTAGATAACAGTTGTTGAGGACATCTGGCCTTTGGCGCCGCGGCCTGCCAGAGTGTCAATGTGACCTTTCACTTCAAGAACAGTTTTTGTTATCAGGAGACTTGGACTGAAGCTAGCCTCAATGAAAAGGCGAAATTTCAACATTTTAAGTTCAGGATACCTTGTATGCGTGAATACAGTGAGGCCTTGAGGGCACTGCTTTGCTTACTTGGTCAACTTGCAACTGTGTTTTCCCTTTTTCAATTTCTGCTTGTCCTTGCTGTGAAGATTGGTTTGTGACAGTTCCAAGATAAATGGCTTATGTCCCGTGGAACATATTTTATTTTGCTTTGTCCAGTATATCATGCCAATAAATCAACAGTATGTGTGTAACCTCCCTGGCTGTTGCCAGCACAGCTTGGGGTGTGCCAGATTTGGTCAAGAGCTGAATGATAAATTCCCTTTCTGAGGGCCACAGGAATATGTGGGTGTTGCCGGGTTGATTTATTAAAGACAAAACACAATGCGAGTGGAGGACTTTTGTTACTGATGGGGACGAGAATGATATCTGCTGTTGCCGCTGGCAGATATGGAGGGGGTGATGTCACTGTAGGTGTGCACAAGAACATATGATTGGATGGATGTCGAAGTCGAATGCAAATGCAGCGTGATACAGCAAACCAAATCGCTGCCTCCAGAGGGATTTTGCACTCCAGGCAAAAGCATTTGCCTCCATAAACAGAGTCAAACCATCTCCTCATCCATACTAATCTCTGCATACTTATTTCTTTAACAGTTTTAGAACAGCATTTAGTGAATACAGACTTAAATCCTGCTTCCCACTGCTGACTATTTATGTCTTGTTACCAACAGTAATTCAGTTCTTTGTTAAAATCAGAGCTGAGGATTCGTACACTTAATTGGATAAGTTAATATATAGCACAAAGATAATTGGATGAGTTGGACATTTCTGCTGTGTCAATAAAAAATTTAAACCTGCAGATCGTTTCAGCTCAACTTGATCATGTATGGCTGTCCCTTGCATTCATATCAAAGCACTCATTAGTGGAACTCTTCTCTTATCTCTGCACGACATCTGCTGCATGGGAATATCTTTAGGGCTCCCGCATTTACAAGGTGCAGCAAAGGTATCCATCTGTACTTATAGTGCTATAGAATGACTACAGATGGTTATGAATACAGAAGGTACCCCCAAAATAAAGCACACCATAGGCAGCTGCGATGGTGGGAGCTACCCATTTGCGAATGTGTGTATGAACGTGAGAAAACAATGGTGTGCATGTTCTGCAAAGCTAGTTTGAATGAAAATTTAAAAAAAAGATCTGGTGAATGGAAATGTTGAAACAAAGGGCCCACTACTGTTTTTGGTTGTGTGTGTGTGTGAGGGAGAGAGGGATGAGGTGGAAATGTAAATTACCAAGCCTAATTGTCACTGGGACAAGTTCGAACTCTGCTCGCCAATTCGCACACATTTTCCCTCTCAACTTAATATAGCAGCTTTGGATTAAAGCCTCACATCTGTTACTCCCTGTGGTATATCGGTATTCATACAGTTCCTTACATTCAATTAGCTTGGTGTCCACATACACAGGCAGACTCACACACACACACGCACACACACACACACACCATCCTGCAGATGACCTTCAGCTTGCCATATGCCTGTGTGTGTGCTATAATTGCTGGATTGGAAAGTGTACTGCTGAGGTTTTGACAACTTCACATCAATCATCTACAGTACGAATAAATATTTACGTTTCTCTCTTTTGATGAATTAAATGTAGGGGACCCCTGAATAGCTGTCTATCTTTTACCCTTTCACATAAAGTGAGTAAAAAGAGGAAGGGCCGAGGAGGAGGATGAGTAAAGGGTGTAACCTGCTTGGTGGTGTACTCTGTGCCGTATGCTCACATGCTGACTGTTACCTCCCACATAGCACCCTGGCCAATAGCTGGCAGTATCAGTGATCTCCTGGTTTCCTTCACTGGTCCTGTGGATGGACAGTTAAAGGAAAAGATCAACATTTTGGGAAATATACAACAGTTAAGATTAGAAGACAGAGGCTTGTTGTTCCTGATTATGTTTTATGTTATGTTCAAGCCACGATATTTAAACATGAAAGATCCTTCCTGCCCTATTTATTTATCCACTCCTTGCCAAATGACGTCACAATTTTTTAGAAAGTATGAGAGACTTAAACTTGACCTTTTATTGCAAACAGATATTCACAGTAGAAACCTGAACTGTATATAAACTTTGCCTGAAAAAAATGAAACCAGGACGGAACAGAGCTCCACAGGGGGAAACTATTGAACCCACACATAATAAGGAGGACTGCCTGAAGAGCAGCGGTGTTTAGAGACCAGCAGAAACACAGTGATTTATTACATCACTGATATAAAAAATGTTTGCTGTGTTTCCAGGTCATTTGCCCACTTAGGCTGTAAGAGAGGGCGTCTAACAAATAGCATGCAGCTTACATTGATTGGAGGTATCAATAATGAAGGATATTTACTGTTGGTTATTAAATGTGCTGAAATTATTTCATAGAATTTCTGACAGTGATTGATGTAATACACTGTGTTGCACCCGTATTACCTTCGTTGCTGCCCCGAGGAGAGATGAGATGACTTTGAAGATCTTTTCACAGCCTCAATGTGATGACACACTATCATATCAATAGAAAGTGCCGACTGTTACTTAATGCTGTGCCTTAAAGGCAGCGATAACCCTTTCCATTTACACTTGTGTACTCTATCTGGAGATTTCTTTCTGCAGTTCTTTTTAGTGTTGGTGCAGACTTATATTTAACTGTTTTTAGAATGGCCATGAATATCTACAAAAATTATTTGTCATTTTTTGACAGAAGAACATAAATGTGCAGTAATGAGTAATTTACTTTTAGAAATGATTGCCAAATTGGAGACTAGCCATCATCTTTTGGACGCCAGAGTGGACGGAATGGTTAATAGCCTCGACATTGATAAATGTTTGAATTAGTGGAACTAATGATTCTATGCAATTATACATCTTTCTACAATTAAAGTGATCATTTGTTAAAAATAATATTTTTTTCCCATGCACGGTCACTCACAAACACACAGACAGCGACAATATCGCATAACATTGTACAGTGAAGTGGCTCTTCACTCGCAATGCAGTATAAGAAGGACGAGACTACATTTTAGACGACACATTTCATGGGAAACACTGAATTTGGATAAACTGTAGGTTAAACAGAGCCCTCCTCCAAGACTGTAGTCTGACCTTGTTTGGTTTATCCACATTGTCACATTCACATTTAGGAAATAGCTTTTGCGCACGCCTCCTCATTAATGTGTATTTGTTGTCTTGTGACTGCTCTGCGTGGATGTCCATGCTGCCTTTAGCAGAACTGGGCTATGCTCAACAAATTTGAACTTTGACCCACGTTACACTGACCTTTGTGGGGGCAACCAAGCGCTGATGACCTCAGCCTTTGTTATGCCTTTATATTGTTAGATTTATCGTATCAAAGGTTTTAATGCAGACATGCTGAATTAGTTCAGGCTGAGATAGTCAGAATTGAACAGACTTAAAGATTTTGCCTAACTGGATCGATGCATTATTGGGGAAAAAACACACAAGCCACAGATTTACAACTTTGATAAACATGTAGCTTGTAAATTTTGAGGTGAAACTATAAGCATATGTTTATCCTACAGATGCAAAGCAACATGGGCGTTGTACTGTAGTGATGTTTCTGGCCACTTAATGAACGCTAACTCAAATATTTGCTTGTCTTTTTACCAGTGCTTGTGGCATAGCGCAAAGGATGACAATGCCGTTCACTGTTAGAGTAGTCTTTTTCCTCTCTACCAACTTTGGTTCTTTGCTGTTTTGTGCTGGGTGGCCTAAATAGCTTGGTAATAAATGTCAGCAGGTTAAGCACAATGAATATACCAATTTTCAAGATTATGAGTGTACCTTTGGAGAAAAGCGCAAGGCCATCACTAATTATAGCCTGTTCTGTTATACAACATTTCCTTGGCTCTGGGTGAATCACCAAGTTTATTATTTGCAACAATCTCCAGAGAAGTCACACCTCTCATTTGATGTGGGTTAGTCAAGTTAGGTCTTGTTATTCAGTGGGCACTCCCTTCTCCAGGCTCCAGATCTGTTCAAACAGCTTTTCAAAGGGGAATTCATTTTATGTTTCAGGACTTTTTACAACAAAGTGATGGCTTACCTTGTGTCAAAATAATGTGTTAAAAACCTAAAATAATCTAGAGCTCAGTTGTATTAAAGGCAGAATGAATAGGATTTGTCAATTGCAGTTTGTAAACACAACATTCAAAGTTCCACCTCTGTGGAGGATGTGTGCTCATGATCTGGCACCTGGTTGTTACCTTTTTAGAGTCCCACCCTCGCGCCCTGGGTACTGTAATTTGCTTAGGGCTGAACAACCACTGCCCAAAAGTTGATGCCCAGAAATGTCCTGAACACAGCAAAATAAGAAAACACAGGCAGAGCAACGGTCTCACTCCCAACTCGACAAATATTCGATAATATGGTTTGTTCAGTGGCTCTTCACATGATGTTCTGCGTACCCCTCTAGCATCACCTTTGCACATCTCACTCTCTGTGTAAATTTCTGTTCCTAAAATGTTTTCAATCTTCACAGAAAATGTTTCGCGACCAAAACTTTAGATTGAAGCGACAAGGCTTGATTTGGTTTCAAACAATAAATAAAACAATTATGGTTTTGGTTAAAATAAGTCCCTTTTTTTTTAAACATAAATTAACTTGCACTATGTCATGTGCTATATGTCATGTGGCAATTGTTGACTTGTGGTCTTACACCAGACTCACTAGACACCGGAGCAGTTGTCTCTTGGGTGAAAGTCCTGTGATTGTTTGACTGGTTCACCACACCAACTTGCTTCTTGGTTGTTCTAAATACTATGTGCATTGCTCCGACCATCTGACATTGACGTGGATGGGCTCAAATAGTTGGAAGTCCAGTGCATCTTATACTGAAGCTAAGGGATATAATCGCGGGTGGGTCTCACATGCCGAGAACCATTGACCCAGCTGCAGTATTTGACGCCCTGCGAATGAGAACAGGTTGGGCGGAGGGCAAAGTCATCCACACACTACTTGTGGATAACTTGTGATTGTATGGGTCTATACATTATTTAGTTGTTTTTTTTAAGGAAAATCCTACTCATTCTGCCTTTTAGATGCGGATGTTCTTCAAATTGGTAGATTTTGGACATGTTTTAAGAACAGCACAAAATAAAGGAAAAAATTACTGAGGAAGTTGTGTTTTAGTTCCCCGAGGATTGTACATATCGAATTAAAAAGTCAGCAGACCTCCAGGCAGTAGATGCTGGCACGTGGCTTGTTGTTTTCTCTCATCTAATCTCTCTGTAAGACCAGATAATTAATGGTGGTGTGGCAAGGGAGCCCACAGCCATTAATGGAATGGATTCAGCTTGTTTACCCAACTTACTCCTTGTCCTGTACTTTCCTAATGAGGATGTAGGCAAGGGCAAGCCATCACCATGGTTATCAGACATTTGGGGCTGTGGCATCAGTCAGGAGCTCCTTGTAGACAATCGCAAGGCTCTCGACAGGAATAATGATCCTGAACTGTATATGATGGCATGCAGGAAATATCGCTGCTAGCCAGGAGCTGATAAGTAATGACAGAAGTATTCTCCATTGGATTAGCTTTGATACAGTACTATAATTACATTCTCATTATTGTTTTGTTTCAGCCACAATTACCTCAACAACAATAAAATGTAAGAATAAGAATTGTAGTAGGCCTCCAATAACATTTGACATCAAAATAAAACACCAGGATGACAGTGTTTCTCCTGGATATGAATTCAGGATATATCCATTCAGTACGTGTTTGTCAGCAAGTAACCAGCTTGTTTCGACTCCTCCAGGTGGACATGTAGCCTACAGGTAAACAGACCAGTGTGGAGATGAGCTATGAGCCCAGGGCAGGACTTGCTCCAGTGGGGACCTTGCCATTCAAATCCCCCTGCAGAGCAACTAGCTAACAAAAGCCTTTGAGGAGATGAGCTGTCAGATGCTTACATTAGCCCTCCATACATCTGAAAGGCAGGAGCCTTGATAAGCAATATGAGGCAGAGAAAAGAGGTATTGTCTAGGTGTGGTGCACGGTATAAGCCACTATATGCACATAAAAGGTGAATTATAACTGAGCATAACAAGTAGGTGGTTGTAGCCTGGACTGGGAAAGTACTGTAAATGTGGAGAAAGAATCCCTCTTTCCTTCCTCAGCAGTCACTACTAATATGATAGCCTGGAGGAAGGTTATTTTTCCCTGTGTTCCTCCAGTGGAGTTGGTCACAGGCCAGCAGTAGTAGAGAGTAACTGCTCTCGGCAAATCCCAGGTGTGAATACCTATTATTACACTATATAGCTATAACTAGTCATAGCTGCGAACCAAAGAGTCTTGTGGAAAAGCTACTTTCAATACAAGCACTGTCTTAGTTAGAGTTACAGTGCATAATTTATGTAAAAGACACAAGCTTCTTCTTGCATTTAGGGCTTGATTTTCCTCTAATGATCATATTCACACACAATGTGTAGCTTGTGTATGATGGCTTTTGAAGGTCAAACCCTTTCATTACCTTCAATGTTTCGTATTAGAACCCAGTATGATCAGGTTCAGTTTGACAAAATGAAGCCTACAGGGTATATATGGCTTTGCAGGTCATATCAACCAGTGACTGTAGAAGAATTAAAGCACTATTTTCTCAGTGAACACTCTGGTATATTTAACAAACGTTTGCCTTTGTAAACACTGAACTATTCAAAACTGACCTTGCATCCAGACCAACTCTATTACTTTGTGACTGCTTCTCCTGATTTTCTGTCTTTAGGACATAAAAACTTCTTTAACATCGCAATATTTTTCTGTGAAAATCTGTAGCAATTTAAAATGATGAGACTCAGTAACTTCTCAGTGATGGGCTCTGTGGATTTATGCAGCATGGTGTCGTGTGCCAAGTCAGTTGGTGTTCAGATCTTCAGCTGACTGGCACAATGTAGACTCACTTTATCACTTTATCTGCTTTTATGTTGCTTTGTTGCGGCCTGTGCCTAGCAGCAACTACTCATCAGTCCTCTCTTTAATTGGCTGAGACATTTGCCTCTTTTTCACTCATTTTAAATGTGCTGTGTTGGCGCTGGTCAGGGGACCTCGCACTGCGCTGCCTCTGGCGTTGACTTGATGTGACTGGCTCGCCAAGGGAGGAGCATGGTTGGAGAGAGGAAGAGTCTGTAAGGCAAGTGAGCTCAAACCTGACAAGCCTCCATGCCATCTCCTTATTTAGATGGCTTTTTGTCACTGTTAATTAGCTTACTTTATTGCTGCAGTGCTGCTGCAAAATAAAGAAGGAGGGTTTTGATGCCAACTGCTGCTCTACTATTTTTTACTCGAGACAGCCTGAACTGCCCAAAGCCCTTTTTTCCTCCACTGTGGTTACTCAAATGAACAGTTTCAGAGAAAAACAGGTCAATGTACTGTGACTGCCTCTAAGGAGCTGAAACAACAAGATGTTATTTTTCCTCTCAGTCCAGTATTAAGCAAACACATCACAGATTTTTTTTTTTTTTTTTTTTTTTTAACAAATTTAGACATATGAAACATTTTGCTTTGGCTTTATTCAGTAACAGTACAATGAGCTTCACATCCTTTGCTCTGCCACTATGGAGGGTTTCATATAGGCTCTTTGCCATCTGTGTTGGCAGAGCTCCTTTGCGTCTGTGCACTATTTCCTTTCATTCTGACGATATTAACTATGTGAAAATGAATAGTCAAGCTGGTGAAAAACCACTGGTTCATTAGCCCATGCCATGAATCATTTAGCTCCCAGCGTCTTCATTTCATTTGTTTTAAATTGTTTTTTTCTCCTACTGTTAACAAATCTGTTATGCCACCCACGCCAGATTAGTGTGGCGGAATGCTAGCATTGCACCAGCACAACCAACAAGAAAAATACAGTGTAACATCATTAAGTTTAATAGTCCTGACACAGGATAAGACTATTAATACGCTGTACCACAGAGGACAGCGTGGTGTTCTTAACATAGCGATGTGAAAGTGAGAATCAGGTGCCAGAGGTGTCATGTGAACAGTGAATTCGTAAGCATCCAGGACGTGTGGAATCAATCACACACTGTTCAGCATGTCCCCACACATTTTTTACCACCTCAGTTTTCTTTGTTCTTTTTGGTATTTCTCTCATCCACATCTGGGTCTGTCTCATAAGGCATGCAGCTCTAAGGTGGATGGAGGCTGTGGTTTATAACAGCCATAAAATGGCACAGAGGGCACAAATGGAGGGCTTTCCCATGAATCACTGCTACATTAATTTGCATTGACCATCATAACTCTTAGAGAGCCATTTCGGAGATTTGCTACAGGGAATGAGCTGGAAGGTTCTTTATATTACAGTTCAGTGGATCAATTCCTAGTTGAAGTTCTCAGTAGAACTCCTCACGAATATAAATCTGTGGCTCTGGCTTTCCCCGAAATTCAGATTTTTTATTATTTGTTAGGGTGTTGTGATTTTTTCTTTTACCAACATATCCATACAGTTATTTCAGTCCTTTCTCAAATAATCATCTTGCATGATTCACATGTCCCTGGGTGATCTTTTCTGAGTGAAAAGAGGTTAAGCTGCTTAAGCTCTCTTTTTATATCAACACTCTTCTATTATTGTAGTTTGGATAAGATGAGAAACAGGCCTCAAGTAATCCCGGGAATAATTAAAACTGTACAGCACAGATTCCTGGGTTGAAGTAGTGTGACTTTCAAGAAAGCGCAAGTGCAGAATTTTCTCATTAATATATTACTGTAAATTCTGTTTCAATGACAAATTGCATTCTTAGAAAGAAATACCGCAATCTGCGTTGCAAGGATTAGATCCAAAGACTTTTTAGGAGTTCTCATTCAGTCCAGTGTTGATTACGACAATGTCAGTGAAAATCCCCTCTGGTCATTCAGGAGGTTTTATCCAGAAAACAATTATTATGTTGCTTTAAAAGTTAGGATTAATCATGAGACAAGTAGAGATGCTCCAATCCAATTTGCAGGATTGATATTGTTGCAGATTCTGACATGATTAAAAGGGGAACTCTGCCGATTTTACACATTAAACATCTGTTTACAAGTGCTGGGGAGTTCTGTTATACAGTACTGTACTGTATGTGAAAAAAACTACATGAAGCCTTTTGTGACTGAAGAATGACCTGCACAGAATCTGATAAAAATGC
>JBCAUF010000790.1:7480787-7491820 GCA_038406115.1 Haemulon aurolineatum | reverse complement strand
ACCATAAAATCTTCTGCTGGCCTCTTTGTACAGAAATGTTAACAAACAGTCCGCACAAAGCACAGTTTATAGAAAAGCAGGCAGAGTGGTTTCACTGTCTCCTTTAAGCCTATTTTCACAGGAAGGTGTCGATTCGATAAGTCGTCACTACTGGCACAGAAGATGTGTGGCTGTTTCACTGTTGCATGGAGAAGTGCATGTGGCTGAGTGTGATACAGACAGCAAAGAGAGCGTGTAGGCGTGTGTTTGTGTTTATGTATGCTTGTGTGCACTTGTGTGGCTCGGCGTGCTTTGTTGCATGCTCAAGTGTGTGTACGTCTCTGTATACGAGAGTGACTGTGTGTGTAATGTCTCTCATGCAGCTTCACTGTGTGTGTACAACACAGAGTTGACAGCTGGCACAGCTGAGATCTTCAGTTTTTCTGCATGCAGATCTCTGTGGAAACCGTCAAACTGAACAACAGCAGCTGGTACAATTGCCAAAAGATACATGTCACCATGGATACGCTACTTTGCATAGTCAATTGTTCCAGCCTTCATGGCACCATGCGCACTTTTCAGCATAGTACTGTTTATATATGTTTTTCAGTGTATCAGATTAAATCATGTTAAGGCTGATGTCAGTTGGGGCATCTAGTGGCCCAGATTTTAAGGCACTGACCACAAATTGAAAAAGTTAAATGGGCAGTGTCATCGGTCTGTTATTTGTGTAAATAACTGACAGCTTTTCAGCTCTCGCTTAATACAATTTGACAACTTTTGACCATACAAATAGTTTGCATGAAAACTTAAAGTTGAATTGGTCTATGGCCACTTGCGGGCAACATAAACAAGCTGTAAACACAAATGTTGACATATGATCACCTTGTAAGGAGATACGACTGACATGCTGGCAGTTCAGTATGGATACACTATTTTATCATTAACACATTTGCAGCCATGTTGGCAGTCATTTGGAGTAATGTTACTTTATTAGATATGGTCCAATAATCTTTTTAGCTCTGTTTTGCTCTTCCTGAGTAAAATATCTGGAACAATGAGAGTAGTAGAAGTGAACCAAAACAGTAAAGTTCCTGTAAAACCTTTAAAAAAGTTTGATTATTGATGGATTTGTGTCTAGGATTGAACTCTTTCACATTACACGTCATTATTTGGTCCATTGTTAACATAAAAATATTGAATGCAGCAGCTTTTAAGTTTCACCTCTCAGTCCAAATTATGGACTGAGTAGGTTTAGAAAAAAACTTTTCTGCTGTTTCCCTGAGGGACTGACAAGAAACTGTATGTTTAAATTGGTTGAGTACTTTGTGCCACTGAGTTATGGGCACAGCCTCCACAAGCAGAAATGATGAAGGTCAGAAATAACACTTAACGCTGGAGTACTAATCTCAAGGAAGTAAAAAGACAGGCAGCTTTATCATTGGTACTTTTTAGCCTACAATTTTTCACTGTACTTAGCTGCGTAGCTGGAATAACTCTATTTTCCATCCTGTTTATTTTTGATTTGTCTGCGTTTGCTGAATGTACTGTCCTTTCATGTCTTCACTGGAGGCAGATGTTGTGTGGGCAGACTGAGAAACTATTGATAAATATTCTTTCACATGTCCTCATTGGTCGTGGCACACACTAAGTAGCCCACTGTGCTGAGATCCACTGGATGAAGGCACATCTGGAGCCCAAATGTCTGATAGATTCATCAGAGTTGTTTGCTGTTTTTGACCACTCTCACTGGCTAACTGAGGGTCTGTCTGAAAAAACGAGATTCTTTAATGCCCCATGAACGTATATCCTGCGAATTCCACTTTGTTTCAGAAGTGCAGTTTATTTTTTGGCCAGATGTTCACTGTGTTTTTAAATCTCCAAGAAGGGATTTGCTCACTGTGTCAATGTCACTCCTTATTGTTCCTGCTGCTAAAAATAATCAGTCTCCAAGTGAAAAGCCAGGTTAATATCCTCATGTGGATGCCTCACGTGCCCGGTGTTCCGAACCAGCTATTACTAAGCCGAATAAGTCAGACACCTTGTTCAGCCATCTGTTGGGGTCATCTGTCACTCAGCATCTTTAGTTTTATGGCTTCAGCTTGATTTTACAGCCGAGCATTGTTGTGTCACTGAGCAGCACTAGTCCAGGCTATGAATAGAGCAATGACTTGTTCCAGTGGTTGACTTATCTATGAGGAGGTTCTCTCACCTAGAGTCTCCTGGGGGTCTCATGACTCAGTTTCACAGGCAGACTTCCAGATATGGGAACATAGCTGCTGCTTGTGACAGGGGCCTAATCTTGGAGCTACTGCGGCTCGTGACGCAACCAGAAATGTGTCACTTGAATATGAACAATGGCAGCCAAGCTGGAAATGGGTTATCAGCCAGTAGATTAATGTGAGTGGTTGTGTCGCTCCCTGGACCCTCAGCTGTGACCGCGTGTGACTTATGGCCTCTATGACCGATATAATTTTTGTAAAAAGCACGACTGTCGTTGGCTCTGTCAACCCCCTGCCTGGATGTCTTTGTTCAGTGGGCAGGAAGCAGCTAATTCAACTGATGACAGAAAGGTCATAGACGGCTGAGTTTCATTTCAGCCCCTCTATTAAAGGTTATGACCTCTCAGAGAAACTTATTGCAAATAGCAGCCTTTAGATAATTTGCTGATTAAAGATGACCTGAAAGGTGTTAATTTATTGCCCTTTTTCTAATGTACGTAGGACTGTGATGAAGCGTTATGTCCTGGTGCTTAGAGAGTCTAAAGGTGATATCCTGCTATTATGGCCTTTTGTGAAATGCAAATGTGCATGTCTCTCTGTAAAAACGTACATAGAAATGAGTTTTTCAGTTGAACAATTACTGAAAACTTGTAAAGGTGCTCTCTAGTGTAAACATCATTCCCGTGTTGCCAAGTAGACAAGAGTTCATGAAGGGGTCTATTCCAGTGCGCTCTCTGCGATGGTGAAAAATAAGGGTAGAGCACGGACTTGATAAAAGGTGAGGACATGGTCTCTGTATTCATAAACTGTGGAAAACATTTACTAACTGGAGTACAAAGGCTAAATACGAGCGATAACCTTGCAAATATAAATTACTCCATTGAGAATAAAAGTAGCAGGAGAAAGCTTTGTTGATGTGGTTGTTTGGAGAGTATGTGCTTGCAGCTGTGAATTATTCAATATTTTCATTAGAGAAACACTGTGGAATCAAACTTTGAAGCACATTTGTGTTGACAGCTCTGTCCTACCTACCTCCCCTACTGATCTCTGCCTATATGGCTAAACATGTTATTATCGTTCATTCAAATTCCTCTACTGTCCTTGATATTTTTTTATTGTCATAGTAGTCAAATCCTCTGAGCTGCTTGGGCAAACGGGCACAGACGTTGAATGGAAAGTTGTGTAAAAAAAGAAAAAAAAAATCAAATGCACTCAATTATGTGTTAATATTTTATGTCGCTAAAAGTGGACTTTTATCTGCTTCAGATGGATGAACACACGGTAATCTATGTATGTTTTTTCATGGCTGACTGGACTGCTTCTCACCATCAACTCCCTCTCCCTGCCTCTCTCTTTTGGACACAGGCTTGATGCACGAGTACACCTGCTAATGCGTGCCAATTTTCTGCTGTTTAACGTGCTCATATGTTCATGACAAGATTCAACCAACTATGTATTTGCAGAGTTAATTTACTCTGAAAGAAAGGGTTTCACACAGTAGACAAATTGTGCAGTGGTGAATATTATCACTGTATAATTGTTAATCATTTTAACAAGGAGAGGGAAAGGAGGAGAATGTGGTGTAATGCTGTCATGAACTGACACTGGTTTCTGCGTTGGGATATTCTGTCCCAAATTAGTCATCAGAGTAATGACAAATTCACTTCTTCATGTCGGTATCCTGGATATCAGATCTAGACGTTGTTTGAACAAGATATGGTCCTTACAACGGCTGCAACTAATGATTTTTTACATTATGGATTACTTTCTCGAGTTCTTTATGAATTGTTTACTTTATTTTTAATTAAAAAAGGGCCTAGAGTCTAAAGGTAGCTAGTAAAATTGTCAACAATAGTAGAAAAGACAGCTAAAAACATTCAATTTACAATGGTCGAAGAATTCCCAGGGCTAGTCACATGTTTGTCAGTGTTGGGGTACCTACCTGCTCTGCTGTTCTACGTAGGCTGATGTATAGATTTATGCGTAGGGCATCTGAGTCAGAAAACGATCTAATTGCTGTGTTGGTTAACCCAGTGCGCAGTTCTGTTAGATTTTCGTCCAGACTGTGTTTTTGTCTTAATATGGATCCCCCCAGGGGTCTGAAATAAAAACATATTATTATAAGACAAAGAAATGCAGAAAATACTGAGAATTTGGGAGCTCGTACGAACAAATGTTTTGTATTTTTGCTTTTGCTCTATAAAGGGTGCAGCCAGGAGCTCCGTCACAGTGGTTTCAGGGTTGCATCTCTGCTTTTTGCGGATCATATGGTCCCTCTGCCTTCATTGACTTTTGGTGGTCCCAACACTGGGATGGTTACCAGCCAAGTGCGAAGCAGGTTTGGCAGGGGGGGAGGCCCTACCATCTACAGTACTGCTCCAGCTTCCGCTTATGTTTATACACTTAAGGTTGCGATCAAATGAATGAGGTTGTGGATACAGGTGGCCAAAATCACGTCCTTTTGCAGGGTGGGTGGGCGGGCTCACCCTGGTAAGGCGTTTAGACAGCCGAGGGGAGCTTTATTCTATGCTTCCTGAAAGTAGTTATTCGAGGTGGTTCAGGCATCTGATAAAGATGCCTCCTGGACACCTCCCTTTAGAGGTCTGTCCAACTGGGTAGAGGCCCTAGGGCAGACCCAGAGCACGCTGGAAGAATTATTTATCCCATCTGGCCTTGGAAGGTCTTGGGGTCCCCCAGGAGCAGCTGGCTAGGGAGAAGGATATCCGGGCTGCCTTTTATATCCTGCTACCACCATGACCCAGACTCAGATGAGTGGTCGGAAATAGATGGGTGGTAATAAAAAAAGATGATCAAAATAATAGTTACCATACACTGTTATTTATTGATAAAGGTTTAAAGTCAGATCACACACTGCAACTTCTACTTAGACTCTGGTGCTTCATGCATTGTTTTTGCTCCACCTCCAGCTTTTTTCTTTGAGCCACACCAGCAGCATAGCTCTATGATTACCAGTGTCCATGAGTTTTCGGTCCTGACTGAAATATCTCAACAACGACGAGACTGATTGTCGTGAAAGTTTTGATACGTTTTTTGCTGCATTTGTTTCATATTTATATAACTGCTGCAGCTGTGAACAAGTTAGCATGCCTCTGTGCCTAAGTTGGCTAGCCAACATGGCTTTAGACTCTTGGTCTTGTTTATGTATCATCTGGAGTGACAAATAGAGACAAAGTGAGGGTGAGGAGCATCATATTTTTTGAATGAATTTTTAAATTGTGTGTCTGTAGTCAGTCTGGCATTGACTCATCTTACTGATAAAAGGGGGTATCATATTCAACATCCTGTGTTGTCCATGGATCTGTCCTACCCATTAGCCAGTTTAGATCCATTACTAGTATATAGTGTTTTTTAATGATCGGTGATTCAAGTGGTTTTCTTTACTGGTCATTTCTGTATTAAATTTAGTCTCCCTCCTGTAAATGCCTGTCTGCTTCTGCTTGTGTGCAGGAAGATGTTGCTGATGGAGTTGGAGCAATTTTGCAGAAAAGAACAAATAGGGCGTTTCAGCGGGCAGATGTGTAAATCTGATGGGGATGCAATTTTCTTCCATTCAGTCTTGTAAGATTCTCATTTCATATTTTCAGGTGTCTATTTTGAAATGTTCACACAGTCTCAGACTTTCAGTGAATGTTTTTGTTTTCTTCATATTGTATTTTTTTCTCCTTGGATTCCAAGGAAAGAAAATACAGTATGAAAATGAAATGCAATCATGAAAATCATTATATGGATATTACTAAAAACAGACCTTGTATCTTACTGGTTTAAGGCACATGCTGCATTGTGCCTGCTTTTCAAACCTGGCCACAATAACCTTTGATACTTCGCTCCCAGTTTATGTAAGGAAAAATACAAACAAAACAAATTGGTACAGCAATTATCTTCTAACTTCTGTTTTTATAGGAATATATCTGCATTAATTGATTTTTGGCCACTTGGGGGCATTGTTATGAGCTGTAAACACACTATTGACATATTAAATCGTTATATAGATGATATGACAAACAGCAGATTACTTACACATGGTGCAGACATGGAGCAACACCATCATTCAATTGGAGTTGTGACCACCTGACACATTTCCAATATTCACCCTGTGTGGTTCTCAAACAACTCCTGAGGGAAATATCTGCCTCTTAAGTTTTTAAATACTTTTTTTACCAGCCAGTCACTAACTTTGTCTATCAGCTCTCTGGTGCTGTGCAGGTCGTGTTTTTTGCTAACAAACACAGCTGTTGAGACCAGCGAGAGCAAAGCAAAAGAGTGACATTTCAGGCCAGTATAACCAAAACAATTGAATAAAGGATGCCAGAATTCTGGAGAGTTGAAGGGAATGGGTAGAGCTGAATTATTCTTTGTGGGTTTGCCACTGCAAGCAACCTCTTTCATATTACCTCACATCTGATCCATTATTATTATCAAGATATTGATCAGAGCAGCCAGAAACACAGAATCTTTTATACCTCAAGGAACTCAAACATGCTTATGCGACAGTGAGGAATTTCAGTCAGTGCCTCTTGTTTGACATCAGCAGTATAACTTTAGGCATCACACTGTGCTAAGTGCTAATTGCCTGTAATGCTAACGTACAAATGAATAGTATCTGTTGGGTCTGGCTGTTTGCCACCATAACTTCATCTTGCTTCCTTTTAGAGTGGCAGTGATTGCCTGGGAGAATATGTCTTCCCGCCTCCAGTCATAGTGGCAGTGCCTTGCAGCGTAGGCAATTCAGGTTAAGGCCTTTGGAGGAAAAAAATGCACATATCCATCTGCCTGGACACAGATGGAGAGAAGAGATACAGATTGTAGCTCAGTAAAAATGCACCAAAAATGCACAAACATGCAGTTCAGCTGGTGGCTCAAATAAAAAACAGCAAACTTTCCATGGGTTGTTATTTGATTTTAGATGCTTCAGGTTGGAGCACACATTGCTACATGTTATCAGGCCCAGAATTTCAAGCAACACCCCTGTGCACAAGCCTACACTGTCTTCCATTCTTTCTTGCACAAACTCTGATCTTTTGACCCCCTTGTGTTTCCTTTTTATGCTTTTGAATGTCTTGGATAAAAAAGTTGACAAAGATCAGCTTGTAGACCGACAGCAGTAATATCAAATCAGCAACAGAAAGATGAGCTGACACTTTGCTCAGTCCGTCATGCAGCACCAGAGAGAGAAAAATCCTAGACAGATGGATGTTGATAGGCTGCAGACATCTCAGGAAAGACAGACTGATGCAGTCCACGAAAGGGTGTGTGCGTAGGCGTGTTTGATGTAACCCCAGACAGTTGCGTTACACAGACAGCAGAGAGGTGGAGGACTTTTTGGGGAGAAATACAGCTGCAGGCTCAAGCATGTGAGAATATTTGCATTAGTATTCACGTGTACTGTCAGAGGAAGGTTTTGATAAGGACTCTGTTTTTCCGAAAAGGGAAGCAAACGGAGTCAATTTGAGGAACTGTGTTTACATGGGGGACTGAAGATGTTTTTGGTGCCACAGTCTAGATTACAGCACCACTGTACTCAGGTGACTGCTAGAACGGATACACCGGCAAAAAAATGAAGGCTTTTCATTGTATTAACACACAAATTATCAGAAAATGAGCAAAGTGTGAAGTCAAGTGACGCAGCTGCGACGGTGTTTACGCGTATCAGGTGGCGTGCTGCAATTTTGGTAATCATTTGGCATGAAATTGCGCCCCTTGTTTCTGCCTGCTGAGACTACCTCTTATCACAAATGCAAAAAAATGTTTTTTTGTTCGTTTCATGGCTGCGTTTGGGGGAAAAGCACACATGGTTGTCTTCAATCCACTCAGATCCCCTTTCTTGAGTTTTTCCTATCTCATTTTGATAGAAATTTTACATCTGAAATGTCTCTCTGTGGGAAATTAATCAGCAACAATTCTGGTTAGCGACTAATGGGAAACTCCACCAATTTTACACATCAAAGCCTGATTACAGGTCTTGGTGAGTTCTACGCCATATGTGATAAAAAGTTGTACAAAGCCTTTTGTGGCTTGCAAAGGAGCTGCTTAAAATCTGATAAATTGATTGATAGATAAATCAGCTGGAGCTGGAGACTACAAGTTTGAAAATGTTCCAAAATCTGAGGTTGTGAAATTGAAAAAAGATGAGGTTACCAGACCTCATGAACCACTCCTCACCTTTGCTTGAGGCTAGTGGCGCAAGGCTTCAGTGCCCACTACTTGCATAATGCACCAGAATCTTTGATTCATGTCAGCAGCCAAGTTTCATTTTTGGTGATGTCGACACTAGGTTTTAACAAAGAAAAAAAAGAAAAATGCTGGAAGCGAAAAAGATTAATTACTGTATGGGGAGCAAAAAACAATACAATAAAAAAACAATGTTCATGTTTCAGGTGTTGTAGTTTTACACTTGGGTAGCAACGTAAACATTTAGGAGAAGTGAGGCTGGACTTTAACATGGACCGGAGGAGCTGAGTGGTCAGTATCGAACCTTGTTCTCACTCCACTTGATTCATGAAACTAAATGAAACTAAAGCTAAAAAACTGAAACAGACCCCCTTATAGATTATTCTTGACTGTGATGTGAAGATCATGCTTTTTGTCTTTAGTCCCCTTAACTGCGCAGATAAATTGGAAAAAATCCATGTGGCTGTGTCCAGAAACGGTGTATTAGCTTGTGTCATGAGTGCTACGCACCACATAACACTGTAATTGTTGTCTTTTTTGTCCTTAACTGAAAAATATGACTCCACTGTAACTATTAGCTCTAGTAGACAAACACATTGTTGTTGACTAATACTTCTAATATCAACAGTCCTTGTAGACTGCCCTTAGATCCAGAGTTTGTACCCATGGTCGTTTAATTTGCTGTAATTGCCATAAATCTGATGTATTTCCAGTGTGTTTTTTCTCATTTATGCTGTACAGGTGTAAGGAAAGGCTTTATTACTGTTTCTCAAACCATTAACTCTCTGCGGCATTGTTTATTAAAGTCTGCCTGCAGAAAGTGAACCAGCAAAAACCCAGATAACTGGTACAATTGTTGCATTAATAACAAAACAAAAGCATAAACAGATAGATACAGTGCATACTAACATAAGAAATATGTCACATATGTATAGAAGAGAAACACACAAAAGCACAGTGCAACACAAAGACAGACTGGCGAATGACCCTGCAGAGAAAGGCTCCATCTGTCCTTGTCTAATAGTGAATGGGGAAGGGACTCAGCTGAATGAAGGCGGCTATTAAAATCTCTTGTAAACACATTATAGGCCTGGTCTTGTCCAATATATAGAATGAGACATAACAGTGATTTAGAGCCTGAGCTGCATCCATAAATGCATGAAGCCAATCTCATGTCAGCATCTGCTGGCAACTATCTGTGCATCCTGATGTGCATTAGTTACACCAAAGGGATGTAGAGGACCGATCAGAAGAGAAGTAAACATGCCATCCACAGAACCCCCCCCCCCCCTCAAAAACAAAACACCAAAAGATGCCCTTAGGCCAATTGTCAGAGCAAAAAATGTAATTTCATGCATTCATGTATATGGAGTGTACAGTAGGCCTGATTTTAGTACAGTATATACTTCTGTTCATAATTCAACAAATACAGACAGAAAAAAATGGAATATGGATTATGGATGTACTGTATTGGAGTTGCCATATTTGTAGCAAACTATAAATGTACAAGAGTTTGCTGGATACACTGATATCAAATCTAGTCCCAATACCAGTACAAGATGCATAGAAACATGCATCTTTTCAACAGATTTTCACCAAACTTTTTGCTTATATTCTATAGACGCCTCCAAAGTTTTTTGTTTTTGTTTGCAAATTTATACTGCTCACGTTGCATACACGAAATTAGCTTCTTTTGTGACTACTCAAGCTCTAAAAGTACCTTTGTGTAAAGACAAAGTAGAAGAGAAAACTGAGAAGAAAAAGCAAATAAGCTGCTGATCATTTGTCCCTTTGTAAACGTAAATAGGTCGATGAAACGCCAATCCTGCAAATGGTACTTTTGCAACTTGATTTTCACTTGAATTTTATTGATTAAAAAATAACTGAAAATAATAAGCCCCAGAGATAGACGTTAATGTCAAACAGAAACTGAGAGATCATATTTGAATGGATAATTTTGACCTTTCATTGCAATGCCACAATCAAATCAATTATGTAAATTTTGAAATGAAAATTGCAAAGGTACACCATCTGTCTAATAATTGTCAAATTCACCATCACTGTGCCTGAGATCAGTCTCTCACACAGGCACACAGTCAAATACAAACGACAAAAAAATCAGAAAAAAACAGCAAACAGCATGTTTTGTGGTAAACGTGAAAACCTGCAATTGCATCTCATCCCCGTGTGAGTGATCAATAAAGCTGACAGCTCCTGAGAGAGTGGGATTGCCTTGCCATCATCCAGATCCATTATACTCCATTAAAAAACAGAGACATGAAGAAAATGTTTTCACAGTTAGTATGGTGGTGTCTTCCAAGCTGTCCTCAGAATTACTGTATAAACAGTCGTGTCACATGGAAGCTGCTGTTTTGGACATTGTCATTTATTGGGGGTTTGGAAGTAAGTTAATAACACAGTTGTGATCATTTCTCACAGATATAACTTCATTTATTGATCTAGTACGTGTCAGACTGTTGAGTCTCTGAAGTGGACAGAATAATAAGAAAATGAGCAGGTGAAAATTAAACTATTTATAGAACAGAATATGGGGCTCATAAGCATTAGACTGATTTGGTTGATTTGCATTAAAGAGCCTTTAATATTTTGATGAGTCACACTACGTGTGTGTGTGTGTGTGTG
>JBCAUF010000790.1:7408987-7419533 GCA_038406115.1 Haemulon aurolineatum | reverse complement strand
GCCTCCTTGCCGCAGTTCACCTATTGAATTACATTTGTGGTATTTACTGCTCTCACACTCAGGACGGCCTCTGCCAGCTCTCCTTTCAGGAGTATCATAAACATTACCGCCAGAGCGGGGAGCTGTCCAGCATGATGGAGATGGGAGGGAAGCACTCTTGCCCACGCATCGAGAGGGAGAGGGCTGTGAGTGGAGGGGATTTGATCTGTGTGGCATACAAAGGATCGAGCCTTAGTTGCGGTAATAAATCTTCATTAAAGTCGTTTTGCTGAAGCAGTTTCTGAAGGGTGGTGTGGAGAGGAAAGGAGGGAGGAGACAGAGATGGAGAGGGAGGAGAGTCGGGTGAGGAGGACAGCTGTGTGTCCCCGCGCGGATCATCTGGAAAAGCAGCTGGTGCTTTTCCTACCTTTGCCTCTTCCTTCCCGCTCTCTCCTTCCCTATCCCCACCCCCCACCCCCACCCTCTCCCTCTCTCCCTACCTCTCTCATCCCTCGCCGGCCCAAATTACCCAACATCTTCATTAATGTCTCATTACAGCTGAGTCAGCCACTGTAACCCACAGCCACATTAGAGTGCACGCTGCTCGTTTTGGTTTTTTCGTTTAGAGAGCTGAGCACTTTCACAGCTTTAGCCTCCACTCAGTCACACTGAAAAGCTCAAACAGTACATGTGATGAATTGGCGTCTGTTGTAGTTTGTATCACTTCAGGGAATTAACTAAAATAACCCTACAGTATCGCTCTCACTTTATTCATGTTTAGATCATGTGCTATCATGTTAGCGCTCCTTTTAACACCTTTAGTTGAAACAGTGCAGCAATTTTCATTTGATTTCTTTTTTTCAAGTCATTTTGAGAGAGCACAGATAATTTTTTTAAATGTTACATATCTGCGTTAAGAGCAGAACTCTATTATATAACCTCTGTGCTTATAAGGAAATCAGGGAGGCAGTTTTATCTCAGCGGAGCTCGGTATTATCCATCTGCAGACGCACTGATACTTCGTCAGACACAATGAAATACTGTAATTCAATTCTCCCAGCTCATTTTCTTTAAATCAACTCCTACCATCTCTGTCTGTCTCTCTTTTAACCATTTATGAAGAGGAAATCTCAGGTCAATCAAAGTCGGCCGCTAAGTGCAGTCTGAGTTATGACTGCGCGTCCGCACGCCCCGCTCTGCCTGCACTTAAACAGGCAGCTGAAAGGAGGCCTCCGAGCAGTAAAGCTGACCTTTGCTGAACTCCATCCATAATCCATATGTTCAGTGGACTTCACAGAGAGATGCATGCTCAAATTTCCAGTCTGTTAGCTCTGAACCTCCTGAACCTTTAGAGCCACTCTGAACATCACACGCAAACGCATGCCTTTCCCCCCAGAGCCTCCCACAAACACACACACACACACAGGAGGCAGAGAGAACAATTTTAGGGAAGCTATAAAACATGCACACGCATGCGCTCGGTCACGTTTTTGTGTTGTACGGTCTTTGAAGTAATCCGGGTGGATTAACTATCGATTCGTGAGTCGTGACTCAAAATCCTGCTGCGTTTCGCCTCTAAACTAGAGCGACCGCTGTGCGTGGTTTTATGTGTATAGGACAAAGGTGGGAGAAGACTAATATCCGTTTCATCTTTTGGCATTCTGTGCAGAGATTAGCGGAGATTAGCACACAGGCTAGAAGCCAAATAAAATGAAAGAGGAAACATACAGCTTTAAAATAGACTTGTTGATGTGCTGCATCCTGCCAGCTCGTAAGCCAGCCATCATTATCAGCACTGGTGTGTATGTAAGCAGGTATGTAACAAAAAGGTCATGAGGTCATTGGGAAGAGTGTCACCATTATAAAGTCTGTCCGCTCAAGTGCACTGTAAAATCTCCTGCATAGTATGTATCACAAGTCCTAAAAAAAATCCTAAAGATGGTTTGTGCAAAAATAGAAATATTAGCGACTAATTTTATGTTCTTTAAAGTCTCAAATATCAATTTCAATAGTGTCAAATGAATTATCACAGAGTTTAAAGGCCCTGTACTCCCACACAGGTGCTTTCTCTTATTCTTGTTGATTAGACCTCTGCTTGAATTGAAGGTGCGATGAATGACGCTGGAATCCTGTCACCTGACTCCATGTGCCAATGAGAATGATTAAAAGGTGTAATTTGTCCCGCCTTGGCAGTTGAAACAAAGCTCACACAAGAGTGAGGTAAATGTCTGTCAGGCACAGTCTGCACACGCCCACACAGTCCTTAGAAAAACGTCTAATCAGACGCAGTAATTAACACCTTTGTGGGTTTACCATGACTGTGCAAGGGCTTTAGACCCAGCAACACTAACAGCACTTAAATGACAGGACTGGAAATACCTTATCTAACTGCACTTCTTTTATGCTACACTTGGAAAATACACCTGTATGTACTGTTGAAAGCCTAGTTTTATGCCAGGCTCAGCAAATATTGGACCTATCTCTGTACTGAGTGGACAGATGAAATTGATATTGATCTTCTCATCTAACTGCTGGTAAGAAAACAAACAAGTGTAATTTCCCAAAATGTCACAGGTTTCCTTTAACTTAAAAGGCCCAACATTTCACCCTCCATTATTTAATCAGTGCTGTCCAGACAGCTACACTAACACACTGCGAAGCACTTTGTCGATTCTGCTTTTGGATAAGTGCTATATAAATAAAGATGCTTATTGTTGTTATTAAAGTATCACTGGTGTAGACAGATTACATGACAGACTAAATAGAGGCGTCCTTCTGCAAAAGTGTCACCCAGGAAAAAGTGTCTTAATTTGATTTAATTCTACGCTATCTTGTCATTTTGCAAGTCATTTATTAGAGTCACTTATTTTTAGAATTAAAGTGTCTCCAGTGCAGCAGCAGGAGGCAGATGTGGGATCAGTCTGTATCAATATTTTTGTTTGTCCATCACACCAGTCATCTGAAACTTAGTAAAATGATATGTCCCAATGGTGCACTCATCTTGATCAAATTGTCAGTGCCTTTAACAACTAAAGGTCAAAGCAAAGCAACACATTTGTCACTTATTGGTGCATAAAGGAACTGAGTTATATTAGGATGTTTTACCTTTCAAACTGTCATCAGCCTCATTAATGAGCTGACAAAAAGACTTGTTTTGCAGATTCACGACAAAATCTCCAGCAAGCCAAGTCAAATTTTATTTATATATAGTCTAAAATCCTAAATCACAATTTGCCTCAGGAGACTGTATAATCTGTACAGGGTATGACACCTCTGACACCTTTATGACACTGTTAGACCCTTAATTCAAGTAAGCAGAAAAAAAAGCTCTATGAACAGCAAAAAGAGGAAGAGCTGCAAAGGAGAGATTCCTCTCCCAGGACAGACAGATAAGCAAGAGATGTACAGTGCACAGGACAGATCAGGTACATCACATTAAATACAACGTTTGATGGCAAAAAATTCGGATACACGTAGATTATTAAATGTATATGATGGATCAGGGAGGATGTTAAACAACATCAGAAGTCGCCAAGTGGGACACAGCTTGGAGGCGTGCAAGAACAGAGACAAAACAGAGGTTTAAGATGTTATGCACACTGAAAACTAAAGTGGAATATCACAAATGTTGGTAACATAATGCAGATACATACATATATATGTGTGTGTATGTATGTGTGTGTATGTTTGTGTGTAAAGAAGAAGAAGATAAACAAAGGTGGTTTTAATTGTGCCACGTTGGTGAAATTCGCCAACGGTGCCAAGAGTTTGCCTGTCATTAGATCAGACACACAACTGTAGCGGTTTATAGCACATATGTTAATTTCCCACATATACCTGTAAACCACCATCTGCAGTGATATCTCAGATGTACTTATTAAATGTCAGGGAGATGATCAATGGCTTTGTTTATAGTGCTTATATCAAAGCAAACTTTACAGACTGACGGATAAGAGGAAAAGAAAAACATAACCACAGAATGAAAAGACACCTACGATAAAAGCATGCATAAAATTGATTGAATTATGATGTAGAGCCTGTCTCGCTCCTTATTTTTGCATCTCTACCTTGTCATATCTCTTGCGGCTGCCTCTAAAAACACCATGTGTTCAACTGGTCTCACAATTTATGTTTGGAGAATGACGTGTGAGGAGTTTTCAGGTGTAAGAACGGCTCATACATCTGGCCTGTGGTATTAATTAGCTTTCTTTTCCTGTTATAATATGTGTATGAGTGGCCACAGTATAGGGGAGCTTTTTTTTGTCAGCACAGCTTAATGTTATTGAATTCAAGCGGGCCAACCATAAAGATGAGAAGCGTATTGATCGATACGTGATAGATATCTTTATGGTCAGGGTTGGGTGAATGGAGGTTGTGTATGCTGTAGCGGTGTTATTGGGATATTGAATGGGGGTTGTTGTATCACTGAGTCACACACCCACACTGTGATGGCAGCAGAATGCCGTAGACGAGCCAGAAAAATACTTCTCCTCTATCTCTCCCCTCTCTGTCAAATATGATTACGTCTGTCTTTGTGTTTCGGTGTCTCACTCTGTCTTTCTCTCTCTCTTCCTCTCTCTGACCTTTCAACCTTACAAGCCACTGCTTATTATCACAGACACACAGACGCTCTCATCTCCAAATCTGGCAGGATTTATTCACTCTGGCGGCTGTGTCTAAGAAACTTTATCTCAGGGATATAATTTAGCTTTTTCAAGAGTTTTCAAGAGACTTTACGGCTCATAACTCTAACATCATATACCGAAAGATTATGGAGGGTTTTTAACTTTATCTCAGTGCTCCTCTGACCAGCTTTCCAACATTTCATTGTCTTAATGGTTAACATCACTATGTACAGGGCACAAATATCTCTCTTTGAGTGAAGTTGTGCAAAAGTTTTTTTCTATATTGACTATCTGTTGGCATTTGTTCCAGCATTGCAACTTTAGCCGATCTACTGATGTTGACTTATCGTTTTCAGACTTCTCCTCCATTACTCGTTCTGCACAAAACTGTGGTCTCCCGTTTAAATTATCATGTCAGGAAAAGGTCATTCAAGCAGCCCTGACTTTCATTTATTGGTGGCTCATTTGTCTTCCCAAAAACATTTCGAGGCATGTCATTAAAAGCCAAAAATGTCAACCTGCTGGTGGTGCCACAGGTAAAGTTGGCAGATCACCAAATTCATTAGGACACAATTTCATGACAATCCGTCCAGCACTTGTTGAGATGCTGGACCAAAATAGTGACTGACGTTGCACCGGCTGGGCTAAAAATTAATTGGTCCAGTAATAAGAAAAATGGTCGTGAACGATCAACATTATGTTCGAGTAGAATTTACAACAATATGGTAAACATATCGAGTAAGGGTGGGCTTTTTTTGTGAAGTATTAAAGGTTTGCTTTGCATCAGGTAGTTCCTATCCTCTGTGTCATGCAACACACTTGTGGAACATGCAACTTGTCCCTTTCTTTAGCCCTGTTGTGTTGCAGTTTTGAAGATGTTTTGACCCCGTTGTCACAATTTGGCCCCTGTGAAAGTCGCTCAAGTCCTTCCGTTTGCCCGTTTTGCCTGCTCCTAACACGAAAACTTTGAGGACAACGTGCTCACTTGCTGCCTAATATATTCCACCCACTGACAGGTGACACTGATAACAAGATAATCAGTCTTATTCACTTCACCTGTCGGTGGCCATAATGTTATGGCCGATCGGTGCGTAGGCCTATAGGGAAAACAAAACGATGATGGAATAAAATCAAGCCATCGGGAGAGGATGACTCAAAAGTTCATCCAATGGGCTGTTGTATTGTCGGCTACAGGTAGAAACCATTGTCGCCGGAGGCACAAGTTACTGTCAACTAATTAGCGATTATTTACCCTGGATGTACATTTTTATTAGGAGAAAAGGGAGCCGTTAAACAATATGAATGCTGCCAGCTTTGCAGTGGAACCCAATTTGATTTCATGCCTCATAACATTTATTTTCTCTGTGTCTTTTGTTTTGTTATGCAGCCCGTTCATAGGTATCAGCATTGTAATTAGCTATTGCTGTATCAGTAATAGGCCAGGTTTCCAGCCTTGTTTGTTTTGCCTTTTAACTCGCCCTTAAATTAAATTCCACAATACATTAAAAAAAAGGCCTTTAAAGGTGTTTAATGTGGCTTTCTGTTGAAGATGCTCTCCTATATTGTGCAGTGCTATTCAGAATATCCCTATTGACTTGTTGGGCAATGCACTGTCCTTTTATACAAAAGCACAGGATATATTGACTTCAGACGGGAAATTCAATGCTGACTTGACCCAGGACATTGGGAGGTTAGAGGTCAGAGTCAGCTGAAAGGGGATTAAGTGTTTTTCACGCTTGCAGATCCCGGTGCTGCAGCTGTAACACTGTTGCCGTCTCTTAATAAATAATAATGAATAGCCAATGTATCCCTGCATTAGTATTCACTGCAAAATGGCAATGCTGTTTGCACTCCAGGACAACAAGGGCATTTATGATAGGCTCTCGTTATAGAAATAGATGTTCCTATTACAGGCAATAATGCCACTGATTGGCTTGCTTGGACCGGTTTGGAAATGTTCTTGGTCGGAGGCTCACGAGGCAGCTGCTTTTGAGGCTAAGGAAGATATGTGGATGAATTTGCTCTCTGCCTTCCTGTTCCAGACGCATGCACGCTGTCCTCGCACACAGAAATGACATTTTTGAACACACAAAACACACGAGTGGAAATCGCTGCGTTCACTGGAGGAGGAGAGTTTCCCACGGTTCTCTCTGCTGCGTTCACTTGGCAGACTCCAGTTATACATGAACACACACACACACAAACACACACACACTCTCAGACTCTGTGATCTGATCTACTGCGGCGATCAGCGAGAGACTGATTTAACTGACTGAGGTTAATGTCCTATATAAAGTCAGGGGAAAAATGAATAGTGTAAAAATTAATGATGGAAATTCTTGTTCATAAAAGTTTCACAGAGTTTAAGAGGTGCAATCAATGTAGAATAAATGTGATACAGTTATATCTGTCACAATACGGGAAATTAAATGAGGAATTCATCATGGTTAATGGAAATTGATGGATTTTTCGAGAGATATCGGGCGGAGATGAGAAGGGAAATGGAGATGCAGATGGGGGGACAGTTGGCAGGGTGAGTAAAAGGCCAAGTTCCAGGAGGCTTGGGCCTGTCTGTTCATCAGAAAATATTACCCATATTACCCAGCATGCCTCACAGCGGCTGTCTGTGTCCCCCCGACCGCCACCCATGGCTGAGTCTGCTGAGAGGGAACATTTACTGTGGAAATCACAGTCTGAGGAGGAAGGAAGGGGGAGGAGAGGTTGTGTCAAGGCGGAGATGGGAGCACAACAGCGATAGCCAGGAGCTTGTTGTAGTCAAATTTATATTTTTTATAATTTAATTTCATGTCAATGCTTCTCACCCTCAGACAGGCAGAAATGCAGCTACATTTAACAGAGCTCCAGGAAAGATTTGACATTAGAAATAAAGCGCCAAGATGAGGGCGTAGTGTATGAGCAAATGCAGTGGAGCAGTGGCATGTACAGTAATGAAGGAGCACAAGGAGAAATAGACTTTATTTAAAAAAAAAAAAAAAAAGCACAAACAAAAAAAAAAAAAGCCAGAGTCAAACAGCAAGCGGGAGAAAAAGAGATGAGAGATAAACAGACACAGAGACTGGCGGCCTTGTGTGGGCGGTCGGAGAACTCGAAGGTTTCTCTTGATGTTTTTTGTTTAAGGGCACTTTCATGATCTCTGGGCCTCGGAGGACTTTCTCACTACAGACCCCTTTTGCACCGAAACCACTCAAACACAGGGTCATCGCACCGTTGAAACATGAAAACATGGCTTCCGGACCGAAGCGGCATTGTTGCCATAGCGATGAGAGAGCCGCAGCAGGAGCAGCCTGGAAGAAGAGGTAAATAATATCTCATCACGCACGTCTCTTCTGCTGCTGCTGCTGCTGCTCTCGTGCTCTCTCACGCTGCGGGTGTGTTTGTGTGTTGCGGGATTGTTGTTTCAGGTGAACGCCGTGGAATGGCTGTAATCACTGCGGTAGCAATGACAAAAGTGCAAATTCTTACATCATTAAGCAGTGATTACTTACTGAAACAGGCTGTTTGGGCACATTACAAGACCGCTCTTGATCGTTCCCAGCAGCGCTCACACTGTGGGATTTCGGTTTCGAAATTCTGAGACTGGTATTCGACGCAGCCGGTCTTTTGGTCGCCAAAGCTCTTGATCAGCAACCTGTGGAGAGAGCTCACCGTATAAGTCCAATGTTCGTCACATTTCTTTTGTGGCTGTCAACCTTGGACTTTGCCCCCAAATCTCACGGTATAAATGCTCCCCAAGAGGGTGAGACACTTTCACATTTGTGAAATAATAAGAGTCAAACCTCTCACGCAAGGCCATTATATTCTACTGAGACGACGCGTGTGCGTGGTGGAACGTGTACGACTTTGTTTCCTATTACGGCTTTTTGTTTGTGCGATGTGACAGTGTGATTGCTGACTGCCGGCGCCCTCTTTTATTCTGATGGACTCGGAGCAAAACATGGCATTTCGCTCGATGGTTCACGTCGCTGAATCCTTTGTCTTTCTGCTGAGCGCCACAGCTGCTCTGCTGGCAACGTGTCAACAAGAAGTCACAAGAAAAACAACACCAGCCACCAAAACGGGCCCAGAAATCCAATCTGCGGCTTTAAATTGAATCTGGGTGCAATCTCACTGATAATACATGGTGCGAGTCTTATTTTAGTCTTGTTTGTGATTATCATATTGACACATCAGCGAACTTTTACTTTTTTGTTATTGGATTAACGGGCCAAACAAAATAGGTGATGTTTTTTCAAATCTGCTAAAACCAATATTCAACAAAAACACACAAGGGCTTCATCTGAGGTGAGTCGGTCATGCTCCCGATCAGATTAATTGTTACTCTAAGTGCAAATTTAATTTGCCCTCAATCAACATTGAAGTTGTGAACGCAACAGAACAAACAAACAGAATTTCTTTCTGCCTTTTTGCACATGTGAAGGAGTATCAGCTCGGTGTCTGATAGGATTACGACGGCAGAGCAAATGGAGCAAAACAGACAAACAAACTAACAATACAAGAATGTGCAGGCGTAGAGGGAAGCACGCACACACACACACACACACACACACACACACACACACGCACACACACAGGGTAAGTCAGCCCTGAGCAGTCAGATCATGTCTGATGAAGGCAGAGTGCTGACCTGAGTTCAACGTGCTAGAAGCAGGTGAAGCCCGGATGCAACCCTGGAGATGACTTTTTGTCTGATCTCGATGTTTTCCTGGGTCACGCAGAACCTAATTTAATCCTTTGTACAGAGAGTACAGAAGTTAAGTAAGAGAGACCCACGCACATTGACACGAGCGGGATCACATCGTGTCTGGCAGAAAACATGCATTGATGACAATCATTTGCGATGGTAGATTACATACGCAGACGCAGCGTGCAGCCGAATGAGTACCCGAGAATAATCCACCCGTGCTCAGTTTAGAGATGCTGCTCATACGTCAAATTTTCAGACGCCTGTTCATATCCATTCCAGGTGTATGCGATATCCCCCACCAGTATCAACTGTCAGTGATGGTGAAAAGTCATGCGTGTACAGAGTAACAATCCACATATCCATTTTCTTCTCTTCTCCCACTTGATTTGAACACATCTCTGTGATGGAAGAGGGGCCTTCAAGTTTCGACTGGAGTTGAGACTTTTCTTTTTTTTTTTGGTTCTGTTGTCTCCAGCTTCAGTGCTAGCGCTCAGCCCTGCCAAACCGCAGTGACCAACAAGAAGTGTAATGACAGTATTGGGTTAATGACGTAAAATTGACTTCTTATCATGATAGTGATGGCCTAGTCAGATCTGAGTAAGCAGAACAGGTCTGATTTTTTAACACTTACTCAGGAGCCAGATTGGAGCTAAAAACAAGACCATGTAACAGAAGTCTGTTTGGCTTCTTTCTTCTTTTTTTTTTACTGGTTAGAAAACATCAGATCATGCAGTGAAAGGAAGAGTTTGGAACAATTTCAACCGCAGTGTGAATGTGTAGTCTTATGTTGCCAATTTTAAATATGTTGTTCGATGTTCTGCCTTCTGGGTTGGTCAAAGCGTTGCTTTTTTTTCTTTTTTTTTTCAGCAACCACCGCTCAACTCATTGAACCCAGCCCTCTCTCAAAATAATCTAATTTTAATTAAAACAGAGAGAGGGGTTATGGAAAAGTTGGGGAGAGCATCTCCGAGGGCAGAGCAGAGCGACGCGTGACCTTCCGTCACCCTCGTCTCGAGAGGAGCACCGCTTCACCTATCGCCATCGCCGGCCTCTCTGTGTGTGTGTGTTTGCCACTTTGGCCAGCAAAGGTATCGGCAGCCACGCAGACGAGGCTGAACTATGACCAGGACACACTTCTATATCTCTGTGACTGTGAACACCACATCACCTGATGGCCAGAGGTCCTAAAACATTAAACATAAGATGTTGCAGGAGCTTGAATTTCCCCACTGTGGGA
>JBCAUF010000790.1:7392409-7403065 GCA_038406115.1 Haemulon aurolineatum | reverse complement strand
CTGTCTGTCTGTCTATCTGTGATGAGAATAGAGGGCAGCAGGTTACATATGGTGGCTATCGCAGGAAGCAGGACCCCCAGCTACCGCACCTCGGACATTACACGCAGCTTCCTCCTCGTTGACCTTTCGCCGAACAGCGCCGAAACTCTGTTTCTGTCTCTCAGCCTCTCTTCATATTCGCATCCTGGACCTACTCTAACCCTCTCTACGTCTGTTCTTTCACATTTCTGTTACACTTTTCCTTTTTGTTTCTTGTGTGAAATTGTTGAGATTCTCCGTCAGTCTTACAATAAACCTTGTCAAGCATTATATAATTTGAGAGAGCTCACTTCTCCATCGTGGGAGAGTTAATTAACAGAATTAATAGATCTTGTGTAAACTGTAGTGCATACTATATAATAGGGCTAGATCAAATTTATGCTATTTATTATTAATCGTCTTGTCTTTTAGTACCTTGTACAGCTGAGTTGAGCTCCAGTAATGATGATGCTTTGTCGAAGGTCAGATTTAACAATGCTTTGTTGTTGGCATGTTGATGCCTTTGTCATTACATGTATGGCCTTGAAGGGGAAATCAATGTCTGTTTATGGGCCTTGACTACTACTGCATGTGTGACAAACGTTGTTTAAGGCCTTTTGAGACTCTAGTGGGAGCGACATAGAATTTTATGAATGGCCTCAACTGATGTCACTTGAGTCAGAATCAGTGGAGGCCAAAGACTGCCTTTAAAGTTTAAAGGTCTCTGACGCCACAAGAAATAAGTTTAAGGGAGCAGTTTAAGAAACCTCTGTAGATTGCTCCTCATCTCTGTTTGAGGCTGTTTGTAGTCAATTTGCACTGTGGGTAATGTGTTTGAGGGCGGCAGAAAGTGGAATTAAAAAGACAATATCTCTTGTTCTGCTGACGGAGTGCAGGAGTTACAGGAGTGCATGTAACTGCTGTAATTTTATCATCAATTTCACCAAGTGAACTGTTAATTTCCTTTTTTTCAAAGGTTTGGACGCCTTTGCATTCACTTCAATGAGGAAGTGTGCCCAACCTTTTCAAAAATATGTTTAAAAAAACATTACACATTCACTGAGCCCAGTGTTTCTTTCATGTTGTGTTCAACCAACAGTCTGAAACACAAAGATACTATTTAAAAGCACGTGTACTAAAAATTATGAAATTGTGCCACAGTCATTTGGTTTTTGTGTCTGATAAATGACTAAAATAAAAGTTTGACTTATTCACTAATCACAATCATCTTAACCATATTGACTGGTAATGAATGAAAAGTTGGAGAACAGTACACTCAGTCAATAAGCAACACCACCATTATCTCCAGTTTTGGACTTTTTGTTCTTCTTTTAACACAGAAAAACTTTAAATTTGATTAAACCTTGGCTCATTCTTCTTCAGTCTCTTATTCCATGGCTCCAATACACACACACACACACACACAGACACAAACCCATTTCAGTCTCTCAGCTCTCTAATGCTGAAGACCTACATTTCATTTGCTGCTTCAGGGAATTACTCTGTGAGTGTCTTTAATGGTCATCACTTCCTCCGGCTCTTCTTTTTCCAACACTTTTTCATCGATGTCAGGCTTGTCTGTCTGTAATTACCCTCAAGTAAAAGACCAAAGATGCCCTTCAGAACCCTCCTGTCTACGTGCCCACATTTCTAAAAAGACCCCCGTATGGATTTCATCCTTCTTTCAAAGCCAAACATTTGGTAATGTGCTCACATCTCTAGTGTGTCCGGAAATACATAAAAAAGTGTTGGTTTGTATAGGCAGGCTTTTACAAAACAAGGATGTCAGCTAAATGTCAGATTGTTACCTTGTTGTCCTTTCATATTGTCCTCTTCGCTCATCAGCCAAACTCTGTCAGAAATTGTAATTTAATGCTGAATCATGCAATGAACCGCAGCATGTTTTAGCTGACTGCAAAGTGAAGACAGGGAAGCTATCACCTTGGTGTTGTCCTAGAGCTGTTGTGTGTGTGTGTGTGTGTGTGTGTGTGTGTGTGTGTGTGTGTTTGTGTGTGTGGGTGTGTTTTCTGGCTTTGAGTATGCCAGTGAGAGAGCAGCCGTGAGTATGTGCATGTTCCAGTTTTAATGCCATCATCATCGCCAAGGTCAGAGGATGAAGGCGTTTGGGCCATGTGCCAGAGCAAGCTGTGACATGAGGAGGACAAAGCCATAAAGTACCTTTGATGTGTTTTACCATAACTTTGCTACAGGCACTCCAGCACTAAAGCTACAGGACTGGATAATAGCTCCTCTCGGGCCCATAATTTAAAATTTCATGTCCAACCTTTTGAGTACTGAATGAAAAATACACTGTATTTTTTTCTAATTTAGGAGATGATTGATGGAAAGTCTTATAATTTAGGCTGCGGCTTTATAGCCATGGGAAAGTGATTTCAGCGCCTCGAAGTGTACATGAATGAGTCCTACATTTCGGTTCTGCCTGAGATACTTCCTACATACCTGCTGGGTCCAATTTGTTCTGTGTGTCACTCAGCAAATGTCACTATACTTTTATGATGGTTGCTCTAAGAATAGGATTTTATTTCGATTTTATATTTTGCCTACAACATACAGTATCGGTATAATGTATTTCACATTCACATAGGGAACCTTTCCAGTTGTACTTTAGTTCCCTTGGCCAGAATATAGCATGTTATGGGATTATATGCAATTTATATGGTGACTTTTCCCAAATATCAGAGTTCATAGTTTATATTTATTTACCTATATCCTTCAACTGTTATTCTAGACATGAGATCCAAAGCTCAAATTCTATTGATACCTGTAATATCTAATTCTTACTGAGGAAAACAGTCAGTTGGCGCCAGTGTATTGGTGGTGCCAGTTTATTAATTCAGTCTAATACAAAAGTCCCGCAATAAGTTCTGTCTTCGGGAAGGTTATAATGTTAATTTTTGTTGAAATTGTTTGGAGGTTTTGATTGATCTTCATGGTTTGTTTTGAGGATATAGTCTGTGCTGCTCTAACATTTCACTGCATTACACTGAGAGGTGTTTCTCATACAATATTCTGTCCATCACATTTACATCAATGAAGGCAAGCTAAAGATTCGGAGCACCTCTCAGTAAAAATCGATACATTTCAACAGCGCCAGGAACTGCAGACTCCAAATGGCCATGAAGTTTAATCAACACCTCTCTACAACAGTTTAAACAAAAATGACCACTACAAACTTCATGAAGGTCGGATTTATTGCAGGACCTCTGTGTGAGACTGCATTAGTTTTAGCAAGGTGGAAATAATAACGTGGCAGCTGAATGTTGAAAAAATACCCCATCCTTGTCCAAACTGAGGGAAGAAATATAATGCTGACCTTTAAATGTGGTGAGTTTCACGTTCACGCTGATTTATGACAAATGATCCAAGAGCTGTAAGCTTGAAGTAAAATGTTCTGACACATAACTCAATCATTGGACAGCTTTGGTGATGTCATCTTGCATCATCAGCACTTACTGGACCCAGAGGGGGGAATAAAATACTGGTGACAGACAGCAAGTCACGTGTCTCTTTAGTGATTATTCTCCTTCTCTGCTGTTCACAGCTCATGAGGACATAGCTGATTGTATGCATTGCTAGTTGAGAGTTGAGACTGCAACTGAACTAACAAAACCCCCTTAACCAATACACTGCAACAATCACTAATTAACACAATGAATCCAAAAACGAAGATGACAGTTTCCAGTTTTACAGGGTTTCTATGCCAGACTATTTGGTATGAGAAAATCCTGTGGTAGGTCTGCAGAGTTTGAATGATAATTTACAGCTAGGTAAATAAACATGATTCAACAAAATGAGCAAATGTGCAAGAGTCTGTTTGAACTGCACCAGATGAGTTTGACTCTTTTGCAAACCACAGTAACACCACTCTTGAGTCAAGCTTTATTTTTCTATATTTTCTAGGTTAAATAACAGCGCTGACATCAAAGCCCAGATGGTTTAGCATCCATCACTTTCCCAGTTTCCACTGCGCCGACCTAACCAGTCGCTCATATCATCCATGGAGAGCCTGATCTTTCGGAGATTACATCAGTCAACATTTATCTTTGCTCACTCAGTTCAGTAAGCTTTGCACCATTGACATGAAAGGATCAACATCTCCCTGGCCAGAAGGATTTGATTTTCACGCTCGAGAGGGCATGACGCAATTATCTCTGTAATGTAAAAATGATTCAAGCATATTGTTCCATGTTCTCACTTCTCATTCTGTATTTTCATCATGTTATGGTCATAGAGATGGTCTTTCCCGCTACTGTACATTTTATTATCATGTACACTAGGCTTACTTCACTGAATCGTTGCCTCGTTTGTAAATGCACTGAGTATTGATTTGTTTTTTTTGATAACTGGCCTTCTTTCTGGAGGCGCCCTAACTGTCTTTACCCCGCTAGAGGAGCTGCACCTACTGTATGTTGACGAGGAACGCTGCTTCTACATTCTGGTAAAACTGAGAAGCTGTTAATTGGCCCTGCTCGATACAGACACCATTTCTCAAAGTCTGACAGCCAAGAATCTTGCGTTACCTTTGATCGCACTCCCTGTCTTTTGATCAGCACATTAAAGAAATCACCAAGACTGCCTTTTTTTAACCTAAACAACATAGCTCAAGATTGTATTTTCTGTGCGTGGCTGGTGCAGAGACAGTATTTAATGTCTTTGCTTCTTCCAGACTTGATTGTTGTAATGTTTTGTTGTCAGGTCTGCGGCATGCTGGTACTAAAAGTATTCAAATGGTTCAGAAACCATATTACACCAATTTTACCTCCCTCTCCATGTAAGTTCAAACTTTAAAGGGCTTCTAATGACTTACAAAATTGTAAATGGGCCAGCCCTTCACACCTGTCTGATCTCCTTAAACCTTATAGTCCATCTCATGCTCTGTGCTCTCCGAATACAAGACTCCTGTCTGTCTAGTTTTATAGTGTTGTCATCCAGATTTTCCATCCTGTAATTTGACTATGTTGGTCGCTTCTGTACACACGACAGGGATTGCATATCTGTCTTCTGGGGGTTTCTTTCTCTGTTAAAGGATGTTTGTGGTGGAGATTTCCTTATCCAAATCGAGGGTCTTAGGATATAGCGTGTTGTGATATTGGGCTATATAAATTGACCTGACTTAGATTTTATTTGACTTTCTCTGGTAACCTTTGAGTATAATTTTTATATTTCTCCGGTTTCTCACAGCAGACTTATCTGCTTCATGTCATCATAGGGTGTGAAAAGATGTGGAACTAAACGTGCTACAAATGTAAAGAAGAAACGCTTTCAGAGGTAAAAACTGTAGATGCCATTTCATTGGGTTTCACCTGTTAGATTTTTTATAGCATCCAATTTTATTTTGCATAGCGCTGCTTAGATGTAGAGTAATTTCCAAGCACTCAGTTTCATGCTTGTGATGACCGTATGGCAGTGTTTTCATGAGCATACATGTTCTTCACTATCTGTAGCAGACAAGAGACATATCCATGATAACCACTGTTCAAAATAAAACTTTTTATCTGGCCTTTTTACTCTTTAATTCACTTTATATTGAACCGGAAAAAGCTTAAGAAGGTTTTCAATTTAACTGTTAGCAGGGGAAGGAGTTGGAGTACACTGTGTATGAACAGTGGAAGTGCTGATGAGAGACCTTAGATGTTTGTCAAAGTACAAGCAGTGAAAGGAGAAATGTCAGCTGAAGAGAAAGAGATGAATTAAGTTGATCTGTTCTTTACTTCCAGTCGACATCACCTAATGAGGTAACATGACAGTCGTATCTTTGACCTATTTTACTGGTGTTTTTATTTTAAATCATGCATTAAAACAGGATGCTACCACTTCTGTTTGCACAGATATCTCCAAGCTCACCACGATTGTGCTTTAATTAGTTTGTGGAAAGCAAAATAGGGAACCATCAGCAGCTCTTTGAAGGCTGATTGTTGATCCCATGATAAATACCGGCAAAAGAGATAATAACTGACTTCTTGCAAAACAAACCCAACTCATTTAGCTGGACTGAAATTGGACTGAATCCATGTGGATTTACAATTTTGATGTTTTTAGGTTTGCTTACCAAGTGTGAAAAAAGGGAAGATGGATTGTTTAATTAATATTTATTCTCCAAAATGATATTTCCTGCCAGGGATTATTATTTTAGTTGGAGACATGAAGAGTGGAAAAATTATTTCAATTATTCAAATTAGTTTTTGTACTTATGGACTTTGTTGTGCTGGTTCTTGATCTAGTTTATATAAACGTATGGAGTCTTGTCTCATAAGACCATGTGGGCTGTGCTGTTGCATTTATGTTTTAGTATAAACATATGCAATAATTTTGTATATCACTAATGTTGTGCTTCAATCAACCAACTGTAATGAGTGTTTTTGTGAGTGGATTTGGCAGAGCTGAGTATAAGCTGTGTAAAGTTACAGCTGTACTTTCAATTGAGATAATTTTGTCGTTTCTCTTTTCTCTTCTCCATGTTTGACAGACCTTCCGCCTCCAGCCACGAGGGAACGCCCTCCAGGGTGTAAGACAGTGTTTGTCGGCGGCCTGCCCGAGAATGCCACGGAGCAGCTCATCATGGAGGTCTTCGGACAGTGCGGTGACATTGCCGCCATCAGAAAGAGCAAGAAAAACTTCTGCCATATCCGATTTGCTGAGGAGTTCACCGTGGACAAGGCTCTCCTCCTCTCTGGTAAGCTACCGTCACGACAAAAACAGGGTCAAATCTTATTCCCCTTTGGCCATGTAAAATATTCAGTGCTGTGATATTTGATGTCTTTGAGTGGATAAAGAACACTTCATGTCTGATAAGTCATCTGTCACAAATATCTTTTGTTGTTTTCCTGGTAAATCCTTACCGCTGTGCAATCAAAATCCCAACAAACCCTGAACCTTGTTTTTAGGTATGTATTGGTTTACATTGGGCTTAAAGGTCAGAGGATAACAGCTTTCTTTCTTACTCACCTGGACAATATTGAATCCGTAGAGACGCCTTGTATTGTCAGTCCACTGCTATCAGTGGACCCGGCCCTCTCCCAGTACCCCGGCAATCCTTCACCTCAGGTGGAGGAAGAATGATGAGCTGTTAACCTTTACTCTGATGGAAATGAAAGGGCTGATATCTATCACTCAGCACTGCAATTCTCCAGCCTCACACATTCACTCAGGGACCATTTGACAGATGGATAAATAGATGGGGGCATGGATGGACAGAGAGATGGAAAGTTTGCTGCACTCCATACAGATTGTTTGGAAGTGAACAACACTGTATGTGTGGTTGAAGGAGCAAGAGAGTCATGCAGGTCTGGGACACAGAATAGGACAAGATTAATGGACACCTTTTTTGTAAATATGCACATTTATTACTTGTGCATATCTTCCTGTATAAGAACTTTTTTGGCGATTGAATATATCATATGTTGCACAGTCATACGTAAAATATTCTGTTCCAGACTTGGTGTGTAAACACCTCCATTTTGTAAGGCTAGAGCAGCAGGCCTTGTGATGGCAAAGAGTTAAACTGTGATCCATCATTATCACCCATGAGGTGCAAACACGTAGAATTGTGTATGAAGCTCTGATGTGTTAAAGATACCTGCAGCATAAATTCAGATTAGATAGATTAATCTATGGCTTTGAATTCACCTCCTTGCCACCACCACAAAACCGCTTTCATTATGTTCCCTACATTTGCTGTGTTTACTTACACTCTTCCATCCACGGCGCACCATACGCACTTACAGAACTCGGCTTACATCTAAGTAACTTCTAATTCACCTCATGTCATGACAGGATAGGAGACATCTGTTGTGTAATGTTTACATTTCTTTATTCACTGCGAGAGAGCACGGCGCTCTTGTTGTGCAAATGGTTCACAGTGGAGATGGCTCCTGTAGATTTGTGTTGCTGCGAAGGAGACGACTGCTGAGCCTTTTCTTCAACATGTTTCCACCATCAACGATCTCTGCCGGCATCAGAAACTTGAAGGAGAAAAAGATCAATCGCAGTTCTCGCTGTCTCCACGCGGTATCTCCACAGTGGCCGTAAACCCACTATGTTATTTTTTTAAGGCAGTGCATGTCGGCCTTTGAGTCCAGGGTGTTTCTGAAAAGGACCGAATTGCCTTGCTGCTGTAGTTAATGAGCCTTTTCTGGGAAAGGTTAAAACTTGATTGTGATGACGGTACTTTCAAATTGATTGATGTGTTTGTGTGGCAACTCGCATAGACTCAGTGCTCTGCAGGCCTTTCTGTATTCTTTCTTTACAGCCCTTGGTTTTTCCTGCTATTTTAATATGTTCAATAATTAGAGTCATAAAGGCCTTTTCCTACATGCTGGTTGTCTAAGTAGATATAACATAACAAAGTTATAATTAGACAGGTTCTTTACTTCACCAAGTTGTCTAACATTTTCTCTCTTATTCAGTAATTGTCTTAGCGCTCTGCCCCTTGACTCACAGTTTCACCTGCTTTCATAAATATCAGTCATTCTCATCAGGTCACACCACCAGACAAATGAACTTGCTCACATCTAAAATCCTCCTGGCCTGCTGCTTTAAGTGCTGCTTTAGAAGAAGAAGAAGTCTCTCTGTCCGTCATGTGACACCGGCTTATGATTTTTTTCTTCTTTCTTTATCTCCATCCAGCAGCAGCAGCAGCAGCTTCTCCTGCACAGATGCCTTAAATCTCTCAATGTGAATTGCTGGCCATATATTCCCTCTTCACAAAGCTCATTTAAAACACCAGCCAGTGCAATAATACCCTCTGCATTATTTAATGTGTGTGCACATGTGTGTGTGTGTGCGTGCGTGTGTGTTATTTCATCTACCTTTTCCCTTCAGTGAGAAAGGAGCTATAAGTCCATATATTAGCCACATGACAGACCTGTGTAGCTTTCTCATAAATACTACTTTCTCAACGTCGTGGCCTCTTCTGACACACACATGTACACACACACACACACACACATACACACAAATACACATTACAGCAGCCTGGGCACACTGAGGTCTCCCTTTATGAAATATTGAAGCGAACCGAGAGAAGAGTAGACTCGAGAAACGACCCGAAACTCTCACTCTTTCCCTCTGCTCGTGCTGATGCTTTAGAGTGTGCACGCTCACGTGTGTTTGGAGGGACTTCACCGAGCCTGTTTCCTGGTTTTTGACCGCACGTCGCACTGTAAACACCCCAGCCTCTCGCAGATCATTCAGACTAATCAATTAACAAAACAAGAGTGATTGCACTTCACACCCACACACCGGCAATGGAATGAGCTTCGAGTGTCAGGTGGGAGGCGGTGGGGTGATACCGGGGCTATCGCTGTAATTAGTGTCTCACACTCTTGTCCACACAGAGTAAAAAGCTCAAGTGACTTGCTCAGCTTTTGTCTGCCTGTACACCTGGAATGCAGCTGCGATGACAGGACACATCGGGAGAACAAAGAGGATGTGTAGATCAGCTTGTTCCTGCCTATCCGAAGGAAAATGAGGACAAGTTGATCAATTTGACCTTGTTAGATACCCGATATGTGTGTGTGTGTGTGTGTGTGTGTGTGTGTGTGTGTGTGTATGTGACTGCACCCTTTTGTATTCTTATCTGCATATACGTATCTGCCTATCGGTGCTTATTATCCTGTCTGTGCTTATCTCTGTCTATCTACTGTACGTCTGAATCAGAGCAGGTGTTGATAGAAACTGATATTTTGCCCTGTCGCCGCTCTGAGAAATGTCTCAGCCATCTTGCATGTTTTCTCTCTATCTCTACAGTTCATCTTGTCCCCTCGAGAACTCACTTTTTATTTTTTTCTCATATCCTCTCACTCCTCTTTCCAGGTTACCGCATCCGTCTGGGCTCCAGCACAGACAAAAAGGACTCCGGCCGTCTCCACGTGGACTTCGCCCAGGCCAGGGACGACCTCTACGAGTGGGAGTGTCGGCAGCGAATGCTGGCCAGAGAGGAGAGGCACCGGCGCAAGATGGAGGAGGATCGCCTCCGACCGCCCTCCCCCCCTCCCATCGTCCACTATTCTGAGCACGAGTGCAGCGAGCTCGGAGACAAGATCAAAGGTTGGTAGACAAACATGAAACATGCACACACACTGAGTGTACTTAGCATGTGATCACTGGACACAACACGGTCAAGCAGCTTCAAATTAGGACTAAGACCAACAATTGTTTGTATTTTTACCCTGTTACAGAAAATATGAAAGCAGCAAATTGAAGTTGGTTCTGATATCCATGTTGTCCAGAGGATGAATCCTCAAGGCGATCCTCTGTGTTTTTCTCCTTGGTTTTTAATGAGATTTACTGACAACTCTTGGATAAATTTGGTTCAGATACTCATGTTTACAGCAGGATGCATTCTAATAACTTTGGTGATCCCCTGAGTTTTCATATAGTGGTACAGTACCATCTGGTTTGAATTTTAATTGGTTTGTGTCCATATTCTTGGAAAAAGTTGATGAACCTTCCCATCAGTATCAGCTGTACTTTGTGTATTGTGCTAATTAGTGAATGTTAGAAAGCTAATTCATAACGATGAACATGTGAAGCTGCCAGATAGTAGCGTGGTAATGGCAGACATTAGCATTGCTCTACGCTTATATTTTAAACTAACTGCTACACAGGCCATGTAAG
>JBCAUF010000790.1:6641879-6655025 GCA_038406115.1 Haemulon aurolineatum | reverse complement strand
TTAACATCAATCATTCATCAGATATCCACAAATCATTTTAGAATATTTATTAGAAATTTAAAGTATACCTTGAAGGAATATAAACCATGCTTTCCACCCCTCAAACAGTATCATAAACGATTTGAAAACATACTCAGCTTGAGGCAGTCTAACAGTAGTACTTTGGTGTCAACACCGTCAGATACAGAAATCCAAAATAGAGCAGTGTTCATTTTAAAAAAGTGTAAAAAGAAATTACAATAAAACCAGAAAACACCTCTAGCCAATATACTAGACATAGATAATGACATCACACTGTACAATATTAAAAAAGTGGATATGCAACTATGGCCATCATGAAGTGTGCCAGTATAATGGCAGTTTGAAGCCCATAGCAGTGAAACCAAAACATGCTGGCACAGAGTCTTGTTGTGGAGGACAGATAAAACACCCCTCAGTGGGAGGCAACCAGGCAGGCCAGGTCGGCTCAGGATTTATTGCTGGGGTAGATTGGAGGCAAGACTCGGCGGGAGTTTGACCGCACCCACGGGTGGTCAATGACACTCTGTAGTGAGAGACGATCAGTGGGATTGTGACGGAGCAGCTTGGAGACCAGGTCCCGTGCACCATCTGAGATGTTTCTAGGGAACTTCAAGTCCACCTGCAAACAGTAACATAGCATTTATTCACTGGATCTAGAGGATGACTGGTGCAGTAGAAACTATGACATGTCACGAGAGATGCTAAACCATGAACTCTATCGTAACACATTTTTAATACCTTTGGATTGATTAATGCCCAATGACACCATCATTTTAAACAATGGACTGGTTGCACAACAGCCATTTTGACTCATCACATCAAGAAAAACACAGGTGGACTTAATAGTAACAGCAGCTCAATTCCACGAATTGTCCCAGAAACAGTGACAGTGAACCAGCGTGCTCAGCAACAGGACCACGCCCCAAGTGGAATGCAACAATCATTAATGGACCTGTGAGTTTCCTGCTAAGACATGTCTAAATGTCTGTTGTGCAACCAGTCCAGTTTTTATGATACAAGGTGCGTAATGATACAGTTCACTCATGGTTTGCTATGCTATAGGGTTCATGAATTCAAACAAGTTTCCTGAAGTCTGTGAAAATTTAAAACCATGGATTCTTCAAACTGCTTGGTTGCAAAAATATTGTTTTACAAGATTAAGATTAACTAAATAAACACACTTTCCTTTTGAAAAGCTTACACAACATATTCATATTTGTCTATTTTAGTATATTGGACACATCACACCAACCTTCATAATTCTTTTATATGTTTCCGAATGGCTGGCAGTTTCAAAAGGTGGGTTGCCAATCAGGCATTCATAGCAGAGGACCCCAATGCACCACAGGTCCACCTTCTCACTGTGGGTGTGACCCTCAATCATCTCTGGAGGGAGGTAGTCCAGTGTCCCGCACATTGTACGGCGTCTGGATAGGTTAACAACAAAGAGGTGAGCAAGGAAAGCAGACAGGCAGCAAGAAATTTCATGATGCGACATGGCATAGCAGTACCAAGCAGTTGCTGACAGAATGACAGAACACAATCATGTGTTGGCATTATGAAACCCTAGTGCCACTGAGGTTCCTCACCTTAGAGAAGGCGCATGGACGGACCAACCAAAATCAGCAATTTTCAGCTCTCCACGATATCCGAGAAGCAGATTCTCTGGCTTGATGTCACGATGAATCACTTTCTTCTCATGGCAATACATCAGTGCATCGGATATCTCTTCCATATACTGGAAATGTGAAGAGGATAGTATTGGATCACAACAAAATTTCAACATTTGAATAAAACAAACTATACAAGATCATTTAAAATAATTGTAGTGGTCAACATACAACATAGTGAGGACTAGCAAATTTATCTCCAACAACTCACAAACTAGGTTCATACTAAATCTGTAATAGAATAAATTAAGAGCTCTGCCTTTTGAAAGCAGCATCAAATCTTACTGTGGCAGTGCGCTGGTCATCAAAACGTCCACATCTCTGTAGCTCCTTGTACATTTCACCACGTGGGGCGTACTCAAGCACCAAAAAGACCCTCTTTCGATCATGGAAATAATTGTAGAAGCGTAAGATATTTGGATGCCTGAGGAGAAAAGAGATTATATTTTGAGTCTCCTTTTAGACTGAGCTTCCAAAAGCAGGCAAAGGTCATTTATAGTCGGTGTATTCATATCAGAACATCAAAATCCTTAATACTTGATAAGATGAAGAGTGATTTTAGTTTTGTCATCAACTGTAATGTTATGATTATTACAAGATCCTAAACTAAAGGCTCAGGACATCCAAAAATGACTATTATCATTAAGCTCAAAGGTCCATCGAAACTCTTAAGTAATTCTTGTAATTATCAGTAGATGGCAGCAAACAACCTGCAAAGTAGTACTGAAGAATGGAATTGAGGGACATTTTGCCCAGACATAAGCAGAACAAGTACAGTAGTTCTTATTCCCCACTTTGATTGGTAAAGGTCAATATACCATTGAGATTATGGAAATGCTTTTGAATATACTCACTTGAGATGTGCCTGAATCTCAATTTCCCTCCTGAGTTGATGCTCCACACCCTCCTTCTCCATCTGTGACTTGAACAACACCTTCAGTGCCACGATGGCTTGCAGCTTCTTCACCCTCGCAAGGTAGACATTACCAAATTTGCCCTTCCCTAAGGGCCGACCAATGTCAAAGTCATCGATGGTGACTTTCCTGAGGAAGAGTACAAAGATGGATATTCTCATGTTAACCATTCAAATTGTAGGGGCCATCACTGAGGTGTTGGAGAGCATTAAAAAAAACTGAACTTGAGATGTGTAAGTGAATACACTTACTTTGAGGCTGAACTGGAGGATGAGCCAACACACTCCCTCCCAGGGCCTACAAATGATAAAACAATCAATACAGACACATTTCCTGAGGTTTATGAATGCTGTCTGTGCCATATGAAAGGAGGGTAATGTTACCTGTGATGGCATTTCTGTCCATTCCCACCTGTGGCTTCACCTGAACACGCTGTGGGCCCGCCACCATGCTGCTAGGGGTTGTGAACTGCTATTCAGAAGCAGACACACAGAATTAGATATCGATTGCTTTTTCTTTTGTTGTTGCTTGTGGTGTTGGGCAAAATGGCTTATGTGAATAATATCTACATTCATACTATGTTGCGATGTACAAGGTGTATGTCAATATAAGACTGAAAACAGTATTGTATTTCTGTGCTGGTGAAGTTAACTTTTCAGTATTAACATAATGAGATTTCATAAATAATCGTCAAAAATGTGGATATAATGACAAAGCAGACCAAAGTCAAATATTAAAACTAGAGCAGTTTGCTAGCTATTTCAGAACATTGCATCACTTTACTATCATGCAGCCTTTGGAACCAGGAAAGAACAAAAATCTATGCCATACCATGATAAACTATATCTAGTCTCATATCTCAATTTTGAAATATTGCCCCACTGTAGTTGCTTGAACAAAGATATGCCACATATTTTTTCACAAATATCTTACCGGTCGTTGGAAACCTCTGGGCTCATAGTTCTCCTTATTCTGTAAATAAACAAGCACACACCTCATATTAACTCCCAGTACATTTGCGCTTTTGTGTCTTCTTGTCAGACTATCTTTGGTTTGGATTTGTTCTATTATACAATTCTTTGACAATGAACAGCAAGCAGGTCGCTGAGGCAAGTGTTATATCAGCTAATTCTGAGAAGACTCCACATGACACGTACTTGACACTAGAGTTTTGTTTTGTTTTTTTTTGCATGCAGTATCTTAGCTGCATTTGCCTTGCTTAATTTCTGTGCAATTTCTCAATTAAACCAGAATGGTGACATGAAAGTTGATTTGGGGCTAGACTAGTTCACAATCAGTGTTTACCAGAGAAGCCATTTTGGGTTTCTTTGTGTTGTCTCAAAATAGAGGCGACACCTTTCAGTATGATACAGTCCACATCAATACCGCAAACTGACTCACAGCTTCCAAAAAAGGATTGCAGAATCCAAGATGTGTAGCTAAATCGTTACTAAAGTAACTTACCAAATAATACATTCAACAGTCCCTCCAATCGAAAAAAATCCAAAAATGTTCATGTTGCAGCAGCAATCATCCACATAAACACACACACATGCACTATATACATTATATACGAAAATAAGTGTATGTGCTGGAAACCTGGATTGCATTTAACTGTACAAGTCTTCCTTCTGGTTTGATACTTCAATGAGTAATATGTTCAGCGCCTCAAGTGCCAAAACATCTATTGTGTATGTGTGTGGTACTGAAGGATCACATCACGTTGTAACTGTTAAATAACACCGTACAATTTATATCATTTGCTATGCACGTACGTTTTATACTGCTTGTTATCATTTTAACACAGAACAGCATGGCGTCATGTTAAGTTAGCTCAGCAAGCTAACAGACTCTACCTTAACGTTAGCCAGTTAGCTTAAACTCAAGCCAAGTCAAGCAGTACAATATACGCTTGGGTGAATGATTAATTGTATTCTTCTGTTTCTCAGTTTTATTTTTTTTTTTTTAAAACTTACCTGCATCTTTGTGAGGTATCGCAGTGTGAACGTTTAAGCGAAGAAAGTCCAGTCCTTTATTTTGAACTTCCGCGGCCGCCAACGTTTTCAAAATGCTACCCTTCACGAATCTGATTGGTCGGTGTGCCACACAAAGAAGGCTCCCATTGGTCAGAATTGTTGCAAGAGAACGCGTGTGATTGGTGCGTGCCAACTCTCGTCAAACGTCGACCCGCCCTCTTTGCCATGACCTTTGCGTTTACCTTTGAGTTTATTACACAGACTGTATATAAAAGATGAAAAAGATAAATAAATGTTTTCATGCCCGTCATGTTATCAACTACCTGTAAAGCCTTGCAGGACATAAAGTCAATTTTCCATACAGACTAAGAGTTTACTATTGCTGGGTTAGAGAGTAGATTTCTTTAAACTCATTCATAAATTCTACCCAGCTAAAATAAATAAATAAATAGAAAAAACAATAAATAAATAAAAAGATGAAGAGAGAAGAAATTGAGAAAGAAGGAGTTTATTTTAAATCCATAAAGTGTTGTGCATTCATTTAGTAGAATTTCAAGCAAAATGCGCTTTTATTACTGAAAATATTGAAGAATTTTTAAATGTTGAAAATATATGACATTCTATCTTACTGGAGAAATGTAGCCGTTTGGTCTCCTAGAAAAATATGCACTTCTGAAAACACTTATGAGTACATGATACATCTGAAAATTAAGAACAGTTAAGAAATTTGTGATTTACTGCCTTTATAGCAAAAAGTTGAAACCATACAGTATATTTGATAAATTCAACCCTTAAAAAAGCATTAAAAAGGCTTATGTTTATGTCTTTTTGTGTCCATGTTGTGCACTTGTTCTTAGATATAACCAACAAACACACAAACACAAATGATTAAGTTGTTCAAAATAGGTTTATTCAAAACAATTGCTCGTTTATTACTTTAAAGAAGGTTAAAATTATAATTGCTGGCTTAAATGAAAAACAATTCACGTCAATGACACAGATCTCCCATGTCTTCCTTCCTCATTAATACAACAAACCAACATTAACAAGTATTATTTCTTATTTCATAATTTCTAAAAATCCTAAAAAATAAAATAAAATAAAATAAATTGGGAAAGGGTACTTGACAACAGTTCATTCATTTAAATATCTAACGCTGTTCATCTGTGACACCAAACACCTGCTTGTAACAGGTTTTCTGAATGTATACATTGTGGAGAAGTGAAGCAACAGGAAACAGGTGGATCACTGCCAGCAGTATTTTTCTGTTTTCTGCCTTAGTGGCTGACACCTGCTTTATAGTATAGCTTCAACAGCTCCATGTTTTGTTTTACGTTGTGAGTGAGTTCACAAGACTAATCTATGTATTTATTCTTGTCCACATGTGCTTCATTATTTTTTCATTGTGAGCAATCAGTTTGGAAGTGAGACTGCTCACTGATTTACCTTTAAGACACAGGGTAAAGCAGATGATTATGGAAGTTTTAAAAGTCTATGATATAATAACATATAGCTACATTAAAAGTAACCATTATTCAAGTTTGAAGGGAAATGGTTTGAATTAGCCTGTCAAAACCCAAATTAAATACATATATGCATATTTGACAAAGTATGGCTCTGAACCATTTAACACTTCACTTAACACTTCAGGAGGTATAGTCTCGAAAACCTCGAAAAAAGGCAAAGTAGACTGTTTCATTAGATTCCTGATTTCTCCAGTATTATACAGCAGATTGATTTTAGAATTTTGTTGACACGAAGGCCTCAATTTCTGATTGCGAAAGTGTACTGAATTGTTTTTCTTTATTTTTCTTCGTAGTAGTATTATTTGAAAACATATGTGGCACTCTGGAGCGGTCTATGAATTTGTAACATCTTGTAAGCACATGTGGCCTGGGCAAGGTTACAGTATATGCATGACACAATAATAAAAACCTATATCCATAACACTATCTAAAATACATATGCCTGCGTCAAAGAGAGTTTTATCCAGATCGGCCACTTGTATAGACCAGCAGTCGAGGCCTCATTTATTCTGCATTGATCTGAACAGAGCAGTTGGTGAAAACTAGCGTGCATGATGGCAGCAGGACAGCCAGTGAGCGACGCAAATTTGGAATGGGATCGTTCATGTCTAGCGTCTTGTTCTCATCATTGCTGTTATCTTCACCTTCAGCTTCTTCATTCTCCTGCTCTTCTCCTTCACGACCACCACCATCACCATCACCGCCACCGTCGCCCTCTCCCTCCACCACTGGTGGACACTGCCGCGGCTGGAAGGTCACATCCAAAAACTCCAGCCGGCGGAGCCCACGGAGCATCCTGCAGCTCCGCACTATCTGCATCTCGCTGAGCGAGCAGGCCCACAGGCACAGACACTTCAGGTCCTTCAGGCGGCTGGCGCAGAGCAGCCCTGGCCCCACCTCCTTACCGCCCAGACTCAGCTCCTCCAGTCCGAGCCACCCTGCCCCTAGACCGAGGGAAGCCATCTGTAACTGGTAACCTTGCCGCGCAGTGATGCCTATTTCCAGAAACTTGAGCCTGGAAAGCCCTTCCACGCCGCAGCAGCCGTCCTTGGCAGCACAGCCCCTGAGCCCGTTGGCCGTCACACGAAAGGTGTCGCGCAGCTCCAACCGACTGAGCCTCTCCCATGATGTCAGACTCTGCAGATGCTGGTCCGTGAAAGAGGGCACGTTGTTCAGGATTAACCTCTCAATACCGATCCCTGATGGAGAGGCCTGCCTTTTTCCTTTCTGATCCTTTCTTTGCTGTTGAGCACCAACACTGGACGTGGCTTCTGCTCCCTCTTGGGAACGAGCAGGTGAAGTCAGCGTCTGGTTGAAAAATTCGCGAGGCAGCTCACAGCCACGCAGCTCCAGCACCTGCAAAGATGGAGGCAGGACCTGGCAACTGGGCAGGCCTCTAAGGTCCGCGTGCAGAAGATAGAGTTTACTCAGGCGAGGGCACTTTGTGGACAAAGCTTTGAGCCAAGATTCAGAGAGGAAGGTGCCCCCACGGGCAGAAAGCAGCAACCCACGCAACCGTAGGCACCTTAATCCGCAACCCAGGTACTGACGCAGCAGGAGCCAGAGTATGCGGGACGTCACCTAACACACAATGGACAGTCCATGACATCAGTGTGCTCAGAGTGGAGGGGGATGAGAGGCAAAGCAGAGATGGTAGACACACACAACACATATGTAATAACATTTACTTCAACAGAGGCTTATGGCAGGACAAGTTTATTTGTAGAGCACATTTCATGCACAGGGGCAATTCATAGTGCTTACATGTACTGGAAAGGAAATACAGTATATAACATTAAAATGCTAATTAAAATGTCAAGAACCACTTCCAAAAATTCAAATGATAAATGAGAGAGACACACAGTAGATAAAGAAATGCATAACAATGAATACTTTTACAGTGCCTAGAAAAAGTATTCACCCCCTCGGGGGTATCCCCCTTTTATTTCTTTTTAAATGGAATCAATCTCAACTAGAGCTTGCCCAAAGTTCGCATGTGGAAGACTCCCACTATCAACTGGAAGTCTCCCACATGCCTTTGGGATCTCAAGAGATTTAATATGAGCATGTGCAGTGCATTTTATATGCATTGCCACTCTCCCATAATGCTTTGACTGGTGATGAACCCAGACAACAGTTGATGTATGCAGAGTCTCTCCCACCTCACCTGCTGAAGCTCTTAACTCCTTCAGAGTAGTCATAGGTGTCCTGGTGGCCTGCCTCACCAGTCCCTGTCTTACAGTACACAGTCAGTTTGTGAGGACGGCCTGCGCAATTTTCACATGTGCCTTATTCCTTCAACTTCTTAATGATGAATTAACTGAACTCCAAGGAATGTTCACTGACTTGGAATTTATCTGTGTCCATACCCTGACTTATACTTTTCAATAACCTTTTCTCTGAGTTACTCTGGGAGTTCTCTTGTGTTCATGATGTGAATGTAGCCCTGAATACTGATTAACCAGTAACTCCACCTTCCATACGCAGGTGTCTTTATACTATAATCCCTTGAGATATACTCACTTTACTTGGGTGATCTCAATTGCTCTAATTGTGAGACTACCAACTCGAACTGAGAAGACCTCTGTTGAATTAAAAGAGGTGGATATTTATGCATTCACTTATTTCACATTATATATTTTTAGTCAGTACAGAATGGATGCCTGTGCAGACCCATGAGTATTGGAGCACTGTGTTTCACCACAGAATCTCAAAATAGTGTAAATATGATCAATTCAAGAATGATTCATTTTAATGCACTTACATTTGCTCACTTTGTTTGAAAAAAAGATAGATATTTTTAGCAGTCGCATTCTGAATGGGCAAGGATTCTGCACAGGCATCCAAGACCTGAGAAGAAACCTGCTGGTAATGAAGGGTTGGACAAATTTAATATGAGTCATGCTTGGACAAGAATCTTCTTGTTCTATATCGTTTATAAGATGGTAACACGCTTTTGTCACTGTTTTGAAGAGACTGACGAAGTTCAAATCTGAGTTCCTGGTGAACATTACTAACTTGGTTTTCGGTTTCCAAAGAGACATTATTGTTTATCACCAAAGAAAGTGCTAAAGTTATTGTTATTATGTTGTGCGGCCATTTTATCAGATTACATAGTTTTATTGTGGATGAAATGAACACTACAGAAAAAACTGAAAAGAAAAGGGCACATCCTTACCCCTTTCCATGCAGTCATATCGACAAGTCTCCACAGTCTTTGGTCTTTAACAAGGCGTTTCCATCTCTTACACACTCTAAAAGACACCGTGAAACACAACAAATAACTTAATCATGTGACGCGAGTCACAACAAAGGCAGAGCTGGCTCTGACTTTTGTTTCACAATACGAAGAACTGGGAAAAAACACAGTCAGCAAAGTTAGATTTCTCTTACCTCCCAGCTCTGACGAGCTCACGTACGCTCAAATATGACAACACATCAATTAAAATATTTTCAGGAAAGTAGTCCAGATTGCAGGCTTTAAATTCATCCATTTTGTAAATAAAACTCTTTAGACGTCGGGCACGGACTGATATGTCGGGCGCACACAGGTTGCGTTCACATCAGAAATCCCCCCGGAAACAGCTGCCCATCGACTGTAGGACCTAACGGCAAATTATTAAATTATTAAATCAAATATGCTCCTTCATGTTCAACAGCTAATGTCTCGATTAAAACCCCACCTTGTTTTCTGTAAACATCTAGTCTATTTATGACTGCAGTTGACTATGTAGCTGATCTTAAAACATCCCGACGAGTCGATATTGCCACCTAACGTTCGTGAGGCGAACAAGTACAGTGCGCATGCGCGGTCTACCGGACAAGATGGCGACCAGCAATGGTGGAGGAATGGAAGTGGATGGGGCAGGCGAGTATTTCCCTATTTATCTCACAGTTTCTGTCTGAAATAAACATGAGCGTGTGTGCAGGTTGTAGTGTGTGTTTTATATTCGTCACATGGGCCGGCCTACGTGGTGAATTTGTGGTGTTAAAGGTGTTTGGGAGCAGTGCTTGCTGACATAAGCGGGTTAACGCACACGGCTGTGCTGCAAAAGCTGTCAACAAATTCATCACTTTGTCAGTCCTACACTCTGCTCCCTTTTATGTAATGGGGGTTTGTATCAGGAGTGTAAACCTAAATCTCTCAGCACAGGCAGGTTTGAGGAAGACGCCCACTGACGATGTGTAACAACAACCCAGTTTTAAATTAGGGCTGAACCGATATATCGGCCTGTCTCTATCATTCAGTATTTACAGTTTAAATCGATAACTGTCTCCAGTATTATCCTTATATTTGGTTTTGGGATACATTTTCCCAATTTTATGTCATTGAACAACTGTCTTACATAGCATCAGATTATAGAAAACGAGGATAACATTGTTTTATTTTCAGTTTTAGTGTCATATGAGATAATAAGTTATAGGATATCAGCTTTGAACACATTATTGATCTGCTGGTTTCGTGGTCCGGCTGTATTCTTGTTGTTTATATTGAATTGGCTTCAAACATAGATCACTGAATCCGTACTATCATTGTAGCAATGATATTGTTTTGCTTCAGTTTACTATTGACGATTGATTGACAAGACGCCTAAAAAATGTCAGGAAATAGCGAAGATGCTCTTAAAAAGTGTCCAGTACCCAGCCCACGCTTGATTAATTGTTATGTCAGGCATCTGCTCAGTTCAGCATCTTGTCTCAGCACTGTTGTAGTTGCTGTAGTATTAAAGGCCATTTTGTTTTTGCCTCTCTTTGTAGCCAGCCCCAGTGTTATGGCCTCAGGGGTCACTGGGAGCGTGTCTGTGGCCTTACACCCTCTGGTTATCCTCAACATATCTGACCACTGGATACGCATCCGCTCACAGGAGGGACGACCAATGCAGGGTATGTATGACAGCACTGTGTAAGAAGAAAGACGGGTCTGTGAGCATTAACGTTACGTACAGCATGTCTCCTGTTCTGTGACTGAGTGTCAGGTTTCAGCAAATGTTGTTAACTGGTGTTTTTTTCCCCCTTTCAGTGATTGGAGCCCTGATTGGGAAGCAGGAAGGGAGAAACATTGAGGTGATGAACTCCTTTGAGTTGCTGTCTCACACCATAGATGATCGAGTGCATATTGATAAGGAGTATTACTACACCAAGGAGGAACAATGTGAGTGGTTTGTATCTGTGAAAGAGAAGAATACAGATTTTAATGCCTCTCTTTTTCATGACAGAGAAGTGAAAAAAAGGCACGCACATCCTAAAAACCCAATCTAGGGTGGGTGCTGGACCAAAAAGGGCATAAAATGGAATAGAAGAAAGTCTGCAACACCAACAAGGAGCTCCAAATGCAAATAAATTTAATTACATGACGTTTCGAGCCCAAAGGCTCTAAAGAATCTAGACACACCTCCCAGTTCTAAAATTGAGACAAGGTTATATTAAACCATCAAGACATATAGGAAAAATTAAGATTATATCGAAAAATCCTTGAGGGCGCCTCCTTTTAACATGAAACATATTTCAACAAACAGGATAATTACTCAGATCTAGAACAAACACACTCAGATCTAGAATGAAACACTCACACATACATATACAGACACATAAATATCTTAAAAAAACATCTTCAAATCACATCTTTTTCATGACTGCATGAAGTGAAATGTAGTGCGGCCCGCGACTCCCTCTGTGGGCCGCGTCAGTGTAAGAATAAAGAGGAAACTTTAATTGCTTTCTGCATCCTGCTTATGTTTCAGGAAATTGCTTGACTAATGATCACAGCGACATTAGATTCACTCATTGATATATGATTATAGTCAGCAGTGATCAATGAACAAAGACGGTTGTCGTTTTAAGGTTCATAATATTTTCTTTTGTCTCTCAGTCAAACAGGTCTTCAAAGACATGGAGTTCTTGGGTTGGTACACCACAGGCGGCCCCCCTGACCAGTCAGATATCCATATTCATAAGCAGGTGGGACAAAGTTAAATGTGCAATGCTGCCATCAGTAAATCACAAGCAGATGATTGAGACTATTATTTTGTTGTAGGAAATTAAAGTAAAATAATCAGAAAGTTAAAGTTTCTTCAGACACATTTTCTGACTGTTGTTTCCCTCTTCTCTGTCAGGTGTGTGAGATTATTGAGAGCCCTCTCTTCCTCAAGCTCAACCCAATGACCAAACACACCGACGTGAGTTCCTCAACATTTTCACTTCAAGAATAACAAAACACCGTGGTGGCGTATTTAAAAACGGCTTTAACAATATGTTCTTTTCTCCTTCAGCTTCCTGTTAGTGTTTATGAATCTGTGATTGACATCATCAATGGCGAGGTACACTTCATATTTCATATTATCAACACATCCTCTTCTTTAGCAGTGAACCAGTTTCCCATGGAGAAATGTTGTACGTTTTATCTGATATATTTTTGTTTGTTTGTTTGAATCTAGGCCACCATGTTGTTTGCTGAGCTGACGTACACTCTGGCCACAGAGGAAGCGGAGAGAATTGGCGTCGACCACGTCGCCCGGATGACAGCCACCGGCACTGGAGAAAACTCAACAGGTGAGAGGAGCCATCGTTGATTTTCTCACCTTCGTGTGCACTCCAACGACTCGTTTGTTGTTTTTAAGGTCGCTTTTATAGACGCTGTTTATTGAGCAGTGACCCATAAAAACAGTTATCATGGCTCTTATCACAAACTCTAGATAAATCCAAATGAAATGGTTATTCCAGATTGTACTAATCCGCTAATGTGCTACTGGTGTTTGTAACTGATGTTGTTAGTTCAGGTTCAGTATAAATGTTCTGACTTCTCTTCACTGTGTATTTGTGAGGAGAACAAGAGGCTCCGCGTTCAAGATTAAATATTAAAAAGACAGACTTGGTAGAGCAGCAGCGTAATAGCGAAGCTCTGGGCTGTAATTGACGATCTTGCTTTCAGATTTCATTTCTCCAGGTATTCAGGGTGACATGAATAATTAATTTAGATTCTGGCATCTTTCACACCTGTGGTTATATGAAGTCTGATTCCTCAGTGGATTTTCTACCATAC
>JBCAUF010000790.1:6187667-6200609 GCA_038406115.1 Haemulon aurolineatum | reverse complement strand
TGTTGAGGCATTAATGGGGGGCAGCTCAATGGTTTTAAATTGGCCTATAAAAACAAAGTAAAACGTAACAGAAACCTGAATCTAATATAAGAGCAGAATGCTGAAATACATACAGTCTGAGGAACCCTGTAAATCAACTGATTAGGCCTTTGCAGGAATGGTAAACAGTATAAAAATTAATGGCTCTCTGCATGGGCTCATGTGTGACTTCACCTACATTCATATACTTTCATGTGCGGACTTGCGAGCGTGCATGCGTGCGTGGAGAGTAATGGGCAGTAAGTCATACTCGTAGTAATTCTGAGGAATTCCTGTGGACCTGTAGCAGCGCTCGCAGCCAATAAATACGGCCCGTTAAGCCGAGCTGATAACTTCGACCCAGGACTCTGATTTACAGGTGGACAAACACGAGGTAATTCTGGGTCTCGGTGTCGGTGTGTGACTTTTGTGCTGGTGTGAAAGAAGCAGCGAGATGAAGAGAAATTTACCGGTTAACAAACAGTGTGTTGCCTCTGACAGGTTTCTCAGAGGAAGGAGGTAAGTGAGGTAATTATAGTCACGCTGTTTTGACTTTACTTTGCTGAATGAAGTAAGAAAAATCTGAAAAATGTGTCAGCTTTATGGGTCTTTTTTTTACTTAAAATACAAGAAGCCAGTGTAAATGTTCAGCTTGTCACCTATGATATATCATGAACACGAGGTAATAAGTATCGCAATAAGTGTTTTAACAGTCTATATACATTCGGTACTTACAGTTTAACTGGTATGGAGATACTTTGAAATGTTTGAAAGCTCTCCTGATATCATATAACCCTTTTTCAATTAAACAAACAATGCAATGTGTCACTGTTTAATGTAAAGACAAACCAGCCCAGCTGCCAGAGTGAAATAGCGGCATCGTACGTTTATGCAAACCACTGTTACATTACATTTGTATATTTCCTGCATAACTTTTCAACATTTGTATAATCTCTCTCATTACATGCATATGAGCTGAATTTCTGGTGGAGGGGACGACAGTGACGTCTCGGTGAGACGGATGCCAGGCAGCAGATTGCTGTTCAAGTTTGTGGCAACAAAACCGTGGTTTTAATGAGACGACAGGAGACTTTCCAGACATCTTTGTGGTGACAAATCAGGTATTTTAAGCCAAAACATTAGAGTTGATGTCTGAAAAAATAATCTAAACAATGAATCTACTTGATGTTGACTTTCTTTTCCAGATTACTTCACTTTCCAAAAGTTCAGCAGGTAAAAAGCTCAGGGCACAGGTTTGGTGTTGAGTTCTGATGTTGAAGACGAGGTGCTTTGGCTAAAGTGCCCACTGTAACCTTTGGAATCAGTAAAGAGCAATGACGTAGTCCATCCACATGGCATAAAACTAGTTTTTAATTAATAAAAGGAAGGAAGCTGGTCATTTTGGGCCATAAAATCCTGTGGGTGTCACAAAGAGGCGTGTCTTTTGGACTCTTGGGTCATAAATCGTACTGCAGCGGTGTATGTGTGTAGAAAGACAGGAGTCAGAGAAAGAGACACAAGTGGCAGAAAATGAAAAACAGATAAATGAACGACCAAAATGGATACAAATAAAACATATCTCACATCTGACATCAACCCCTTCAAGCTACAGGAACTACTTTGTGTGATTTAAAAAGCAATAAAACAAACAATCAGCAACATTTGGACTTACAGTATATCATAGTCAGGAAACCATACAACCCAAGGTTGTAACAGAGTTCAGCACCTTTAAGAGTGCAGAGGGAGTGAGAGAAAGTGAGATATATATGGAACGAGTGTGAAAGGTGGGGGGGCTCAGAACATGAGCTCATGACTGCAGCATTAGTGTAACATTAGTGTTAAGTGCTCGTAAAATCCCTCTTTGCGCTGCATTACCTCAGAATGTGGGGGAGCGAGAAATGAAGTTAATAATATAGCTGTTATGAAAACTTTCATTTCTAATGTTTTTTAATGAAATATCCCAGAACTGAGTGGAGCAAAAGGTACAGAAACACCTCAGACAGCCACCAGCCCCCCCACACACACTCTCTCTCTCACACACACACACACATGCACACACACTATTTACAGCAGGACTAAAGATACTACAGTAAATGCTATTCGCTGCAGTGCCCATGGCCCACACAGGCACAACTGGCATGTAAATACTCCTCCCTCTCTACATATTGTATTTTGCAGCCCACATATGTTCATAAATGTGACAAAATCACTTGTGTGGGTTAGCTTAAGAGAAGTTTGATGCTAAATGCTCGCCAAGAAGCTTTCCTCACAGCGCCGGTGTCTTTTTCTCATCACTCAGTGCCGAGACAGAAAATTACAAATTATTTCAACTTGTTGCACCGGAACACTTTTCTCCTGGGTTTTTGGGCATTTCTGTGTAGAGTTTGTATATTCTCTGTGTATGACTGCATGTGTTTTCTCCAGGTGTCCAGTCCATGCAGGTAAGGTTAAACCACATGAATGATCTTGTACAGAGTGTGCCGCCATCCCCAGCCTTGAATATTTGCAGGTGTAGATGACAGATGGATGGATGGATAGAAATAGCTGGTGTGACATAAAGTAAAATAAAAATATGGGTCTATAATTACATTTGTGTTGCCAAGCATTGTATAAACCTTCATATTTATAACTCTTCCATGAGAAATAAATAAACTAATTCTATCCTGCTCTAAACACATTAAATAACAACCAGAGAGTTAGAAATACAGTAAAACAGAACATCTCATTGTTTCATTGTCATTAGGGAGTCTCACACACTCCTGTTACTGTATAACCGGCTTTTATCCTACATCTGATGTCATCACTGAGGCCACAGCTGACCCAGAATCAGTCTAGTCTCAGGTTTGGTTACACTAAGTCACACTAGGTTAGCCCACGTCCTGTGTTGTATTCTGTGCTTTTACAGCTGGCTCCATTACATTACACTTTTTATTTTCCCAGTCTGGGGGCTAAATATCTCCCCGTTAGCTTAACGGGCCCCCACGGTCGCTTGGACTGACGCGCGTATGTGTGTGTGTATATATGTGTGTGTGGTAACATGCATGTGTTTAGGTGCGGCGGGGGGTCAGACTACCTGGCATCCAGATGTGGAACAAAAAGTTCTGCTTGACACAGCTATTGTTTCCTACAAACTGTACAGATTGTGTGAGGCGGACCGATACAGCTGCAGGAGCACCGCTGTTACAGCACTGTGGGAAAAGACAGGTGATAATGACGGAAGCTGCAGCAGTGGCATTTCTAGTGGTAGTAATAACATTGTTAGTTGTAGGATTAAAAACAGCAGCAATAATAAGAGTAGTAGCGATAGTCAATAGAGTTTCTACTGTAATTACAGGTGTGTTTGTTACCCTAACTGTGTAGTTGTGAGTTTTTTGTCATTGCTATTGTTTTATTCCAGACTTAAGATGTAGTCGACTTTTCCATTATGTTTCACAAAGTTTTCTCAAAAAGAAAATGACAGAATGAAAAGTTCACCACTTTGGAGAGCATGTCTGATTTTTGGAAAAGCACTTAGCTGACTGGAAGAAAGATTACAGCTGGTCGCACTTCATATGGATGGATGTTCCACCCACAGATGATTTGCTTGCTTTGCTAACTGTTTGTTGAATATTTGTATATGCATTGTTCAACATTGTAATGTTCACTGGTATGTTGAAATGTTACAAATACTCCATAAACCCTGTCAACCGTAACAAGTGTTACCAGAGTACATTGACAGTGACTTCATATAGGACCATATGTTCAGGTCAGTGTAACTCAGAGTCTTCAAATGAACTACTTTTGTATTTTTTGTTTGTTTGTCTGTTTCATTAGTTTTAAATATGTGTAATAAAGGAGCTAACCACAGTGTTTGTGAGGATATTAATGTTTCCCAATGTTAAATTCATGCATCTCAGCAAAAGTAGTGACAAAAAAAACATTCTAATAAACACACAAGAACTTTAATAGAACTTCTATTTCCAGCTTTTCCAACACAGTAGGTTGAAACTTAAAGCACAAAGTGGGTGGGCCACTGTGCTTTACTCTGTGTACATGCAGACTATATATACGACGGCTGCGTCCGCACACTGGTTATTTTTCATTTGTGAGAAAGCTTTTTCCTGAACATTTAAATCAAGCTCTTTCACTTTGGGGAAGGAACCAAAATATAACACAATGTGGTCAAGACTGGGTCTCAAGTTTGGCTGCATGAATCAGAGTATGTTGGGTCTTTGAAATGTTGCTACCAGCCAAATTCAGCTCTCATTTTCCCTCTTGAGAACTTCTATTTCCATGCACTGTATTTCTATACATGTATTTGTTTATTTTTCAGGTCTTCCAGCTTCTATAGGCTGATCCATTTCTTACCTATTAATTGGCCATATTTGACACAGAAGATAAACAGACATTAATGAAATGTGGGTTTGAGAAAAATGTTTTCATTGTAAGAATCATTATCGATATTCAGCATGAGGAATGTCATAAAACCCCATGGCAAGCAGATAAAAGCAAACACGTTTACTGAATAGCAAGCTTGAAAGTTCAGTTCAGTCAATTTGGACGGAAACACAATAGGCAGGTCAACGTTAGGGAAATGCCAAGATGAAAAGAAGTTCACACTTCACTCCTGTTTTCAGACATAACGATCTGTAAATGATACAGCAGACAAGTTTCTAAATTGCGCTTGGAGTCATTCGTGGCCTTTGGGACACCACACCGTGTTTGTGGCACTCTGTGGGATCGACTGATTCCACTTATGAACTTTACTGTATCTCATGCCCTCTCTATATTTGCTTTTCCAACCTTTCCTGTTGTTGTCCAGAGTTTATTGCCTCACTAACAGAGAAATGATAATGCAAAAAGTCCCAGAAGAGCAAACGGCTAAAAACATATTTTGAGAAATGGGAAGTGAATCCAAATGCTGCCAAAACTCTCTCTCTCTCCCTCTTTGTCTGTCTCTCTCTCTCTCTCTCTCTCTCTCTCGCGCTCTCTCTCTCTGCAGCCGTTTTCCATTATCAGTGCCCAAACCAGCTTGTTAAAAAGAGTGAAACTCAAACCACAGTTTTGAAAATTACAGAATTCCTTCATAAATGCCCAACCCTCCCCGCGGCTACGCTGGGTTCAGGCTTGAGGTGAGACCGCCATACTACAACATACACACACACACACATACACACACACACATGCATGCACATTAAATGTATACATGCAGAAACAGCCAAAGGTACATGCACACAAAGAAAAGCAGCACACTATCAACACATGAATCCATACTCACTTTAACAGGCGCCCATTTACCCCAAGAAAGACACAGAGTCACTCAATAAATGCATACATACATGCCCAATACACAAACACCGCACACGCACACACGCACACACGCACACGAGGGCATAGTAATAGCCTTGTGGCGGCACAGCCATCTTTCCCTCCCTTCTTTCAAACTTTAACCAGAGCCATTTCCTACAACAGCTGAGGCTGCCACATAGCAACTGGTCAGCCTGCCCATAGCAACAACAACATTATCACTCATTTGACCTCTTCATGACAGCAAAGTCAAAATGAAACATCTCTTATTTTACACACTGCTTCTCAATGTTCAGGAGCAACATTACACAGCTTTTCTGTGTGCTTTTTGTTGTTTTTTGTTGTTTTTTTTAAATCAAATCTAAAAATGTGCACCTGGCTACCTGGTAGATTGCTTTTCCAAACCTTTAAACTGGAAGGCATACTGGGGCAGCTAAGGTGATGCTGAGTGAATTACACTTTCCTGTTTCTCTGCAGCTGCTGTTTAATTTCCCTCGTGTGTGTGCATGTGCGTGTGCCCTCCTATCACCAAACCCTCTCCAGCCTGGCTAATAAATTGTAATCACTCTCAGCTGCTCCTACATGCAAAAGTGTTAAATTGGTGAAATCTAACAGCATTCATGCTAGGTCAATTCAGATAAGATAAAATTTCTTTAAAAAAAAAAATCAGAGGTGGACAGCCAGCATTTCCACACTACATTAAACTTTTGCAGCTGATACAGGGACAAAGCATTTGATACTGGACTAAGAAGTTAGAATAACACCAAACCACAAATGTTTCACACATACACGCCGCTCAGTTTCGCTCTCTCTGAGTAATTCTATGTTTTGCTTCAAGGGAAATTGGTGCACTTTGGCCATAATTGTCTCAAAACTGCTAGCTAATTATGACCTTTTGAAAACAAAGCGTACAGATTGAATGTGACATTTTGCTGCGCCTGCAGAATATAAACGCCCTCTTGCACTGGCTGAAGCCCAGTAAAACCTAATAATGAAAACAACCATGTCCTAACTGGTGCTTTCACTGAACTGGAAGGCTATATTCACAGGTCTCTGCCCACTGACCTCCAGTGCAAAATACCACCAGCAGTTTGGCGCAGTGAGACTGTGTGCTGCTCTTTGATTCAGGATTGTCTACGATGTTGTCACCATGGTGAAGCCAGTGATAGACAAAGGTTTACTCACAAATCACAACATGGTCAGCTTTGAATCATGACTCAGGCAGCCATCCTTCATGCTTCACATGCATAAACTATTCTTGTGTATATGTGTATCTGCTGATGAAGACCATGTGATACAGTCAAACGCTTATAAACAAGCAAGTGAGTGGACCTTGGATCAAGACTTTTCAGTGCAGTTCATGCAAAGTGCTTCCCTGTAGCTCATACATCCGATCCGTCTCACACGGACACAGCATGGGACCAATCCTTACTTCTTAGAAAGTTTAAAAATCAAATCCATCTCTGCTTGGCGTTGCCTATATGTGAAGACTACCCATCTAATGAATACTATAGCGAAATATGCATATAGTTACTGAGATAAGGTGTGGAGAATTAAGGAGCGTTCAGTCGTGAAATGACTTTACAGCTTCAATATAAACCCATCATCCATTCAGAAAAAAAAAAAATTTAAAAAAAATCATCGTAATGGCCAATTGGTATTGTTGGGCTGATTTGAAGTGACAGATTCCCAGCTGCAGCCCGACAAAGGCTGCAGTGAAAGTAAGGACGTGTAGGAAAGTTAGTCTGTAATCTGCCGCTGACAGGGGGATGTTCTGCACAAGTTGAGTTACGATCACGTTCTCCGCTCAAACAAATTGGCAAGCTGACCATCGCCGCTGGCTGACACCTCCCTTTGACTCTGTGCTTATAGAAAACAAATGGACCTCTGGCTTCTGGGGACCAGTTGTTTTTTTGGAGCGGAGAGGAGCAGAAAGTGTAGCAGAGGTGAATTCCTCTTACAAAACAAGTATCAGACATGCGTTTGGCAAAGGTCGCAGGAGGTGAAAATCTTTAAAATCTGCAAAAATCAATGAATACATTTGATAGAAAAGGCATGAGCTCAGAGGATAGTGGACACATGTTGTCTCTCTCTCTCTCACTGTCTGTCTGTCTCTCTCACACGCACGCACACACACACAAACTCATACACACACACACACACACACACACACACACACAAGACAGTCGTTACCAGAAATAGTTCCAGCCTACTGCCTGTCACAGTGCATGGATTTCAATGGAGCATACTCAACCATATTCCCACCATCTGTCATGATGATTTGAGAAGAATAGCAGCTATAACTGTACTTAAGACATAAAAGACAGAGTGTGTGTGTGTGCATGTATGTGTGTATGTGTGTGTGTGTCAGTGTGTATTTCTGTTCCCTTGTCCTCTGCTACCATCTGCTGAAGAAAACGTGGAATTAAACTGTAATAAAGCCCTGTGAAGATAATACACGCACCACTGATTTTAATTAAATCATTGGTATTTAATTTATTATTTAATTTATTAAATATTTTTCCTAATTTTTATCTCATCTCTTATATTTAGTATTGATTAAATCAGACTTAAATCAGATAAAAAGGGACTTTATGTTTGATGCTTTGTCACTAAGTATGTATGCTGCATATACAATATACAATTTATCCATGATCACATCTGCAGTCTCATCAAGTGGAGACTAAGTTAAACTAAACATTTATGGTCACTTCACGGTAGAATACATTTTCTTAAATATATATTTCTTGTTCACAATAAATATGATGAATCAACAATATATTGTAATATTAAGTAAGCAGAAAAGACCTAACACGAAGAAGAATTTGTTCTCTTTTCACAGTTAAGGCTTAACAGAATGGAGTCATTGTAACATTTTACAAAAAAGCATATAGGTTGTTTTTCTTCTCATTCAGTCATTAAGTTTAATAACTTTCCATGTATTCAACTGGAACGGCGTGGTTTGACTTTGTTTCTGTTTCTGTTCTCTGGTTTTTGAATTGGTCTCTTATTAATGTCTCAGTAGCATTAACAGTCCCTTAAAAAAAAAGAAAAAAGGAAAAAAATCATCAGGTTTGCACTTTAGAAATCTGCAGATAGCCTTTTTCCCAGCTGCTCAGTCACTGTGAGACTCCCAGGAGTTGGTCAGCCTTCTCCCGACACTGAAATAAAACACAGTGGTTAAAGCCATGGAACTGGAGCACAGCCATAGACAATACTCTGCTGTGTTTCACGGCTAAAGCAAATCATTGCCGTAAAGATGACTGTATTAAATGACTGCCTAACTGATATAAAGAACTGGGTGTCCTAAAATGTCCTGCAGCTCATTTCAGACAGACCTCGGGTTGTTGTTAACACAGACTCCTGGAGCATCAAACGTATTTAGGACCGCAGACTTTATGTGTGATTCGTGTTTAAACTTCGACCACCATCCATAACGTTTGTTTGGATGTGGTTTTTTTTACAAAGTTAGGATCATTGCACAAATAATCAACAGTTTGGACCATCCTTTGATCCATCCTCTTGCATTTCAGTGTTTAGATGACATCATCCTTACCAAGCAAGCTTACTTTATCTCCACTTGCTATCAAACATGCCCTGCGGTTTTAACTCTGAGTCAGCTAAAGCAAATGCACACGATTGCGCTTTTGTTAATAGAATAGAAAACACTAAATCATCTACAGTAAATATTACATGCTGGGCAAAGTCAACAGCTGTGGTTTCAGATACTTTTGCATGGGATCAGCCAGTGTTATCATCCGTCACTTACAAGACATTTGGACTTAGCGTGTAGTCTGCAATCAGTTATCATTTTGTGTAATGGGCAGTTTGCAAAATAAATTGTATTTATTTGGAAACAAACCTTGTGCGGCCAAGTGAATTTTTCTCCCCAGTGAACTCTGTAACCTGTCTGCCTGTCTGAGACTGCTCGCTCAAAGGGGAATCAGAAGTGTGAGGAAATGTGATGAAGAGAAACACAGACTTCAGTCAGGTTTTTTAATGTAATTTGAGAATATGAGAACTGGGAGAGTAGAGTCTCTAAAATCATTTAAAATCCTAGAGTAATTACATATAATTCAATATCATATAATACAGTCTGCTTGACGTTAGCCTATCAATCAATCAGTGCTCAGTCAACCTTGTGAAAAGTTAAAGCTACATCCTTTTTCATCTCATGTATGTATCGATCTGCATTTTGGAGGCAAAATAAATCTAAAAACTGAAAATCACACATCTGATGTATCATGTATGAGGACAGCAGAGTTGTGTGATAATTTGCTGTCAGATGATCAATAAGGCTTTAAGGTGCTCCTATAAAGAATAAGAATTCCTCAAAATGCATGTGATGACATCAAACTGCCTCATATTAATCCTATTTCATCTGCATACGATTTTAATTTAAACCAACTTTAACTGGAGATTTGAAAAAGAAACACTTTAATTATAATGATAATATATTTTATTTATGCAGTGCTTTTACAACTCAGACGCTTTACATTAAACCCAAGAACATACACAATTACATAAATACATGTGCATGGTGCAATAAAATAAGATAAACATGCAGAAAAAAGAGCAATATACAGAAGATATGTACAAAAGATATAGTGCTTAGTACTTCAGAGTACTTTGGGCTAATGTATAACAGCAGTTAGAGTTTTAATACACTAGACAGTCCAGACAAAAAGCCATCTACAGCAATAATTAGAAAGTAAAGTCCAAACTGGAACGGCCCTGATACATTTTAAGTTACATTACAAACACTGGCTTGTTTTGTTGTGAAAATATGACCTGTAATTGGACCCAAGTTGTCATTGTGCTGCTGTCACTGCTGTGTGCTGCTGTGCACCAAAATCAGAAAGTCCTCTCTGCACTGAGATTCATCCAAACGTCAACAGGAGGAAAATGTTCTGAACTGTAATGTACTATTCCTCCTTTTACCAGGAGATGGGGCTAGTGTTTCACAGTGTGGAACAGAATAGAGAAGACGTAATATGGGAGAAGGATTGTTTAATAAAGATTTATACCAATAAAACATGATATATATAAATTTACATACATTAATACATATCCAAATACAAAATGCAAATCTAAGAACAAGATTTACACAAATAAAACGTGAGGCCAGGGGCAATCACCTCTCGGCGGAGCCTTGCCGAAAAGTGACTGCCCTTACTAACTCAGGAATGCAAGGGGTGACATTGACTAAATTCACTGTACTTGCACCTGGTGTCCTCTGCTGTCACTCCAGAAAATACTATGAATATCCCCCATGCAATCCTGAGTTACAGGGGCAGTCACTAACTCGGCAGGGCCCTTGCCGAGTTAGTGACTGCCCCTACTAACTCAGGAATGCAAGGGGTGACATTATATATAAAATGTATATATATATTAATTTTTTTTGTAATTGTATATTACATTTAATTTATGTATATATATATATCACGTTTTATTGTGTAAATCTTGTTTTTAGATTTGCATTTTGTATTTGGATATGTGTAAATGTATATTTATATATGTCATGTTTTATTTGTATAAATCTTTATGAAACAATCCTTCCCCCATAGAAGTAGAACATGTCTATGATTTCATAAAATTAGATTATTGGATCAATTATCATTATTAGTGTATGACTACTGATTCAAGGATACAAATCATCCAAAGTGTCTCAGGTACTGTTAAAGTTTACAAGCTATCTAAGTACAACGAGATGCAGTATCAGTCAAAAATGAGACAATTTATGATTTCAGAGTTGACATTCTTACTTAGCTCTACTTAGAAGGCAACAGAAGAGGGTTAGAATCAAATGCATTTTAGTGCATTTGTGATTTACTGAGTTGAAAAAGAGAGAGAGGAGGCTTGGAGCTCCTGAGTGGACTCAAAGGGAAAAAATTGGATGTAATAATGTATGAAAGCCATGAGGTGGCAGTGTTGGTCCATAGTGCAGACCTGCTTGGAGAAAACTCAGGGACCACGGGGCAACGCCATGAGGTACTGTACTGTACATGCACTGTAATGAATACAAAGCAAAATAAAGACAACAATCTCTACTCTAAAAAAGTCATAAATTATAGTTTATTCATACACTAGCACTACTACTACTAAAACTACTACCATTTATTATACCACTACTGTTACTACTAATGATAATAATAACAACAACAACAATGATAATAATAAGAATCATACATTAATATATTAATTAATTGATCAATAAAAAAAACTTGCAGGTATTTTTAATCCCAAACTTTTTTCACATTCACCCCCGCATTTCTCCTCATGCCGTGCATCATTCTGTCACTAACAAATGATTTAAGTTAATTTAAGTTAATTTGAGTCGGTGCACCCTCCCCCCCACCCTCCTCTGCCCGCTAAACCGCTCCAAATTTGTCCAGCACGTTCCTGCTCGCTGATTGGTCCGCGCTCTGATTGGCCTGCTCTCTGATTGGCTGAAAGTTCCGTACTGGGGACTGCTGTAGTCCCGGTCGACCGACGCAGTTTGTTTTCTCGCCTGCGGCTGAAATTTTGGACTGCGAGCCGCCGCTGCTGGAGGCAATGTGGATTTTAGTATTCAGGTATTAATTTTTGCAGATGACTGTGTGAACTGTGGGGCAAACAGACGCAACATGTAGAGAAAGTTTTTCCCCTCTCTCTCTCTCTCTTTCTGTCTCTTCCCGGTCCTGTTAGAGGTCTGGAGCGTTTTACATGTGGACTGTCATTCAGAAATACTACAGCCTGCAGTTTGAGCGCTCACGTGTTTGACCTTAGCTGAGATATTTTTTCATTTTTCCTTTTGTTTACTGTCACATTTGCGGCTCGTTTTGCTACAGTCGACTTTTAGCACTTTGTCAAAGTCGACTTCATTCACAAGTTGTGGTTTCGGTCTCTTCGCGTCTCTTCTGCACGTTTGTAAATTGTTATTCTTGGTCTGAATCACGGAATAAGTTTTTTTTTTCGAGATCATAAAATCATTGGAGAGGAGGTGAAGAGGGTTTTTTTTGGTGGGGGTAAAGAAGGCATGGTATACGTGCAGGTCTGCAGAGGGGAACAGACTGTGGATATCTCATCACTGCTGGGAGTCAAACAGTAAGTCCGTCTTTATTAATGAGCCAAAGTCACTGTATTGTTTATATAATGTGCTTACAGGGTCTTAAAGTTTGTCTGTGGCACTTTGTTTTATCTCATCATCACTTTTTCACCCCTGTTGCTTTTCCTATTTGACCAGTGAGTTTTGTTTTGCTCAGATTATGTTTAAACGTTTGATATTGAGTCAAATTTATGTCACATTCATGTATAATCCTCATTAATCTGCAGAAGTTGTTCCTTAAAGCTGTGTTTTGACATACAGTATGTGTGAATAACAGAGTTTGATCATACAGCACTTGCAAAGTCCACTTGGGCTGAATTCAAGTGGTTACAACCACAGACATCACATAGTAACTATGGTTTATTAATGTCATGCTGTATTTATGCAAAAGAACAGGTTTTGTGATGATTGTATTCAGGTTGTTTGATTAATTGTGATGCAAAGTATTGATTTTAATGAAGTGATACATAAAAAAAAAACATTAGATCTCCAGTCTGATGTTTGCAGGTTCTCCTCCTACTTAAAGAAACGTTCACTCTTTAATTTACAGC
>JBCAUF010000790.1:5986713-5997185 GCA_038406115.1 Haemulon aurolineatum | reverse complement strand
GGTCCATGCATCCGCTGACATGGGATCCACTATATTATGAGTGAAATTTGATTTTTGGGTGAACTATCACTTTAAGACAAGTGAGCATTTTAATAAGTGAATTCATCAGTTGTGTCTGAATCTAATCTTTTGTTCGCCACTTTTTAGATGCCCCTATTTTCTATCAATACTTCCACTCTTCTCGATTTTGTAGGATCTGGTGAACATTGAGATGTTCCTCACAGCTAAGGAGGTGGAAGAGTCTCTGGAAAGGCAGGAGACGGCCACTTGCCTAGCCTGGTGCCATGACAATAAATCCCGCCTTCGCAAGATGAAGGTAGGTCATTTAGAAGAGTTGCATTTTACCGTGTGAATCCAATAGGTTTAAGTTAAGGCCTGACAGACACTTAAAAGCCATGCCCATGACCAAAACTATTACTTCATAGATTTAAGTCAAGCATATCAACTAAGCAGAAGTATACGGACAAATGCTCATCGGTTCCGCCGCATGTTGCATATTACACAAACAGACCTGTGCACAGATCAGACCTGTTGAGATTTAATTAATCGTCCTGGGCGTTTTGCTCCCCTGGCAGTGGCAGCAAGTTAAAGTGTTAATCCCGAGATGATCCCATTAAACCAGAAACCTCCGCCAAGACGTGATAATCTTCCGAGTTAGCTGGTACTTTAAGAGTCAACCTTATGCTACATAAATGACCGAATATTCACACGGTTCATTCATATGGCGCTAGGAATATCTTCGTGTGAGAGCATCTGTGAAATTTGCTCAGTGCCAAATGCAAGTAATCTTAAGCTCCATCTGGTATTCTGTTATGCCTGCCACAGTGGTAGGATATGTGTTTTGTTTTATGATCCACAAATCCATTTTGATGACAAAATATTGAAAAGCAGTTTGAAAATCTACCAGCGCTGCAGGAATTCAATTGAAGGGATCAGTTTCGTGTCTGCTCTAAATCCTCATGGTGGGCAGAATTGAAACTATGAGGATTTGGCAGGACTTCTGTGGCTTAAACTTACTGACATCTTTTTTTCTGTTTCTTTGACAGAGTTGTCTTGAGTTTAGTCTGAGAATCCAGGAGTTCATTGAGCTCATCAGACAAAACAAACGCATGGACGCAGTCAGGTATGGACATGAGTCAGTCACACACACATGCATTTATGCATTTGACCGTACATCCCTTAGACTAATTGCAACTTTTTCCAGATTTTAACTATTATTAAAGCCATTAATAATAGTTAAAATGATAATGTTTGTGTGTCTCTGTGCGTCAGACATGCAAGGAAGCATTTCAGCCAAGCAGAAGGTGGACAGTTGGATGAGGTTCGGCAGGTGATGGGCATGCTAGCCTTCCCATCAGATACACATATCTCCCCATACAAGGTAAGAACCTGTGGCCTTTCTGCTGTAAAGATGTGCATGAACCAAGCGACATTATGGTGTGCTTATCTGACTTTGTACTATTCTGAAAGAAATGGACACTCAATAATTACAGTGAAACACGATTAACACGATTGTGCAGACTTTGGATGAATCAAAAGTCACTTGCTCACTGGCATCAGCTTTTTATCAATAAGAATGAAAAGCTGCTATTATTTCAAGTGTAGAACTTGATAGTAATCAAGTAGTCAGAATCAAGTGCATTAGCAACTGAACAGCCACTAGAGGGCCTCTGTTGTCTTCTAATAAATAAACTCAATTCCCTCCTGTGCTTGTTAAAAGCTGTCCTCGAGTAGCTGCCTTCAGTAGCAGTGTTGATAGTTTTTAATTTTCACTGCCACTTAAAAATCCCCTGAGAGCCTGAGCGCCAACATTTAGCTTTGTCTGCAAACAAAGGAGATGGACCAGGCCAAACTTGTGTGGCAACATTTTTCCCAGCCACTTGTGCCAGCGTGACAGAAGCAGAGCAGAGTATCTCTGTCCTCTGCCACCGTGGCTACAGAGCTGCACATTTATGGCTGAATGATCATGACAAGTATTATGTACAATATCAAAATTGGCATGATCGGTTAAACAAATATAAAAAAAGTGCCCTCACTTTGCTTTACACAACGTCACTGTGAAAGTTAAAAGTTCAAACAAATAACCTTGGTATCTAATCATGTTAAATGAGTCAGAAATCATATCCTGCCACTCGTGTTGTTTTCAGAGGAATGGTGAAACTACCACTTCAGGGCAAGAGAAGAATATGTCACAGTTTTCTCCTGGGATCGGAACATCCTGGCTAAAGCACATTGATAACTTCGCTGCTGTCTGTAGGGCATGTCTGATGTGCGCTGCAGATGTCAAATGACTCTCGTTCGTTGGTGATGGGGATGGTGTGCCCCAGTGAACACAGTGTTGTCATTCTTGTGTAGGAAAAAAGAGGGCACGTTGGAGGACAGTTGTCTAACGCTGGTCGGCACCTCATTGTACATGCATTATCAGAATTTGAAATGACTGAGTTTGAAATCTGTCTGGAGATGACTGCTACTGTAAAAGTCTTGCCTCTGCCACCCCTCCAGGATCTTTTGGATCCAGCCCGCTGGAAGATGCTGATCCAGCAGTTCCGATATGACAACTACAGACTGCACCAGCTGGGAAACAACTCTGTCTTCACTATCACCCTACAGGCTGGTCTGTCTGCCATCAAGACACCGTATCCTACCATACTCTATCTGCCGTAATAAGTCACTTCTGCCCTTTTAATTTTAATTTATTGTGAATTAAGCAAAATGAAGGTAGTGTTCCTATATCTCAAGAGAAGGTGTGTGGCTGCAGCCATCTTAGATGTCTCAAATGGAGAATTGATCACTGCAGTGCTACCTACTAAGCTTTAAGTGTGGATACTGTCTGATGTGAGACCCGTGATAACATCATGCATTAAGACATTTTGGTCCTTAACCTCCACGCCCAATCCAGTCAGTGCTACAAGGAGGATGGCACCTCTAAGAACCCAGACTGCCCAGTGTGCAGTAAATCCCTCAACAAGTTGGCTCAGCCGCTACCCATGGCCCACTGTGCCAACTCCAGACTAGTCTGTAAGATCTCTGGGGAGGTAATGAATGAAAACAACCCTCCAATGATGCTTCCTAATGGATATGTCTACGGCTACAATGTGAGTGTGCCAAAGATCTTACATTAGCACTTAAAAAAAACTGTATGTAAGCAAGAAAACGTCCCATAAAACTGTGTTGTTTGTTCTTTATGTCTAATTTATTATCCCCTGCTCATTATCTCTTCCAGTCTCTTCTGTCCATCCGCCAAGATGACAAAGTGGTGTGTCCTAGAACCAAAGAAGTCTTCAACTTCTCTCAGGCTGAGAAGGTCTATATCATGTGATCACTCAGATTGACCCGTCGGAGCATTAACATGATTGAAAATGGCCTGTCGTTCATCACCTGTGACCCGGCCAACTCAAGAGAGCCACCTGTGGAGCTGTGATCCAGTGCCCTTCTCCCCTCCCCCACCCCTCCTCCAACCCCCTACAGACACACCCGACATTTTCCACGAACCACCCTCCTCTCCCGATACATGATCAGCTCATGGTTGCCAGTTCCCTCCCATTTTATCACGCAGAAACTGGACTCCTCTCCTTTCAGACTCTGTTTTAGATGTGGCTAGATAACAAGAAGTTGTTTGATCTGATCCATTCAAGCACATGGACTATCAGCATTGTCATTATTTTACAAGCCCTTGCTCTGAAGATTAGAGACTACAGAAAAGGACTGGGGGGGTTGAAAAAGTACTAGGTAGATATTTGATTTTACTACAACAAATAAAATCTTGTTGAGGTTACTTTGACTTTTTCCTTTGACCAGTGGTGTTCCTTTGTTACTTATATAACATGTGGCAGGACTGTGTTAACTCACCGCATTAACCAGATTAACACGAAATTTGGGTATATGTTAAATGCCTCTTTTTAAACTACCTACCTTTTTGCATTTCATCCCCCCTTGACTGTGAAACCGGAGCCTGATTTGGGTCGTAGCAGGCTCCTTTTCAAATGTAAATATTAGATAGAAACTGATGAGTGAGTAACAACGACGAAGATTAACCTTTTACGAAGATTGCTGTGTGAACTGAACAATTCTTTCTTGGGTGTTTTAAACCTGATATAGCCCACAGTATCCTCAAGTCAACTGGTTGGTCAGAACAACTCATTTCTGAGAAGAAAGGTTAGTTTTGAAAAATTATGGTGTATTTACTGCCATAAATTTGCAGACAAGACAACCATCTCTGATGTTTTTTAAAAGTTATTATTAAACAAATTGTCTTCCTTTTTCTGTGTTTGAGGTTTGCAGTTTTCAGTTCTCTTCAACCAGTTTCTCTTTACTTTTCTTAAGTTAAAAGAGAGCACATTTCAGTGAACCTACATTTATTCTGTTTACATATGAAATCCTGGGTGATTTAAATTAATTTAACACTGCCCAAATAGTTGTTTTTTTTTTAACATTGAACAAGTGCTGATATCTCCTCAGTCTTGTTCACAGCATATGTTAAAGCTGCTTGCAGCACCAACACTGCAGTCTCCATAGCATAAAAGTATACCTTGAATATGCTTGAACATTACATGTAGGGACATGCACATGGCTGCCTTTGTTTGAAAACTGCATCGTGCAGGATCAAAACCTCGACCAGGCTGTTGGTTTTAGCAATCTTTTGTCTTCTGTTGAAACTTGGAAGGTGAAACTTTTGGTCCTCCTCTGTGATTTTGAAAACTTGTGGATGATGGATGGGCTGGCGATGCGATCAGATCAGAACAAGATGTACACAAATCTGCAAAGTTTACTTCAACTAAATAACTCTTCAGTTGTGAAAAACTAACCTCAAACACCCATACTAAGAAGTCAAAAAAATGCAGTTTTATGTTTAATACGGTCAGTCAATCATTTCTTCCATTTGTTGTTTAATGACAAACCAAAAGTTGCCTCATATTTGTGTCCATAAATGATCTGGTACTGTATCTGTAAAGACACAGACTGTCCTGTGTGTTTGTGTTGGTAGAATAGATGAAGGGATTGTTTCATGAGCAATATGCCTCATAAAAATTTCAGTGAACTTTGATTTCAGTGCTTCTTTATTTGCAATGTCTACTTTTGTTTTTTGGGCAGCATTACCATAAGCTCTGAGAGGTGTGACGAGGTTAACGATGCCCACCAACTTTGTTGACATGGAAATGCAACCAAGTGTTGTGTCTCTCACCTGAAACTGCATCTCTATGGTCTGAGGAGAGTAGTGTTCTGTGTCTGTGTATTTTGGTCTAGCACAGAAAGCATTCAGATGGTAATATACTTTAGTGTCGGTTAATTTACCTGTAACATGGGAATAGATGAGCAGCACAAAATCTAGGAAAAAAATGTGAAGATGTGGAAGTACACTCAACTTCCCAGTCTTTCATTGCTCTATATGAAACCCAGAGTCTTATTTTGTGAGGTGCAAAGATGAGCAGCAAGGTTTTTGTGGCTTCATTATTCTGTCAGTAATTTTGTTGAATTAACACTTGATTGCTCAGCATATGAAATGTCTTGAAACTATGAAAAAATATCAGTTCCAAAGTAACAAAAGTAAAAATCTGTAAAATGTTTTGGTGGACCCAAAGGTACAAAACCCCAAACTATTCAAATTAAGTTAATATGAACCATACAACAGTGGCAAAACCCCATATTTAAGAAAAGCTAGAGCCAGTGAGTGTTTCCCCTAAACAATTCAACCATTGGTTGATTATCAGATTTTTTAAAGATCAATTGTCTATTTACCCCATTGTATTAATCACATTATAAATTAGTTGTTAAAATGAATGAAATCAGACCTTGTCTCCAACACCCATTTAAGCAGTGTCATGTTCTGCAGGAAAGAGATGTTGAATTTGTTTTTGTTAAGTTGCTTTTTCCCCTCTCTGCCACAAACTATCTACTTAATTTTAAACGTTTTAATCCAGTCCACAAATAGCCTATGTGGTTAACTTCCTGCGCACTAACCATGCTGCTGCGGAGGACGTTTCTTTTCTGACAGACATACTGGTATTAGCACTCACGTCTCAATATCTGTAAAAACGGCCTCATGGCTCATAGCTTTTACACATAAACAGTATTTTAGTTTATATTGTTTGCACATCTCTGCCTTTGTATGAAAAATGCATTATGTAAGATGCTCAGAGGCATAAATGTACTGTACATTTGGTCCCCAGCTGAGATTTGTAAAACTTGTAGATTTGAGATGGGGTCAGAACTAGATGTACACAAGTCTGAAAAGTTGACTTAAACAACAACTAATTGTGACAATTTAACCTCAAACACCCATACTAAGAAACCCAAAATGTATATAAGGTAATCGTGTGTTTTAGGTTATGCTGATTGCCATATAAATATCAGAAATTATGGTGGATGCATTTTGATACAATGTAGGGACATGCACATCTCTGCCTTTGTATGAAAAATGCATTATGTAAGATTCTCAAAGGCATAAATGTACATTTGGTCCTTAGCTGAGATTTGGAAAACTTGTACATTTAAGAACGGGTCAGAATTTGATGTATACAAGTTTGAAAAGTTGACTTAAACAACAATTATCTCTTAAAATTGTGACAATTTAACCCCAAACACCCATACTAAGAAACCCAAAATGTACATAATGTAATCGTGTGTTTTCGTTTATGCATTATATCAGAAATTATGGTGGATGCGTTTTGATACAACGCGGTACAACGCTTTTCTAAATTGTATTTTAAAATTATCGCAGTGTTTCGAAAGGTATTTTATACGTTTTAAGACGTAATAATGTTCGTCTTTTGTACTTCAAAAGGCACAATAGTCGACCGGAAGAGGTGTAGCAGATTTTCAAGGTAGTCTGACGTCACAGCACGTCGGGTATAAATACCACTGCGTTCTTCCTCCTCCTCCATTTTGAGAATAGCGCACCGCTCGGGTCTCTGATTACCAGCTCACCGTTTCTCAAAAAAAAAAAAAATGTCCGAACAGCTTTGCAAACTTTTCGTCGGCGGACTAAACGTGGACACCGACGATGACGGCCTGCGCAAGTACTTCGAGCAGTACGGCTCGCTGACCGACTGCGTCGTGGTGGTGAACAAGCAGCTGCAGCGGTCTCGCTGCTTCGGCTTCGTCACCTACTCCACAATAGAGGAGGCCGACGCGGCGGTGGCGGCGAAGCCCCACACGATCGACGGCAACGTGGTCGAGGTGAAGCGCGCCGTGGCTAAGGAGGACGCCAACAAGCCCGAGGCGCTCGCCAAGGTGAAGAAGATCTTCGTCGGCGGGCTGAAAGACGACATCGAGGAGGAGCACCTGACCGAGTATTTCGCGCAGTACGGCCAGATCGAGAAGTCCGAAGTCATCTCGGAGAAGGAGACCGGCAAGAAACGCGGCTTCGGCTTTGTTTATTTCACCGATCACGACGCCGCGGACAAGGCCGTGGTGGTGAAGTTCCACACCGTGAACGGACACAAGGTGGAGGTGAAGAAAGCGCTCACCAAGCAGGAGATGCAGGCCGCTAACAGATCCGGAATGGCGCCCAGAGGCAGACCGGGCAGAGGCATGAGGGGGAATCAAAATGGCTACGGCAGCAGGGACTACGGCGGAAACTACAACTACGGAAATGGCGGAGGCTACAGCTGCGGCGGCTACGGAGGGTACAGCGGACCGTACGGGGGTGGCTACGGGGATCAGGGCAGCGGCTACGGTGGGGGAAACGGCTACAATGAGTTCGGGGGCGGCTACGGGCAGCACTCGTCCGGCTACGGCCCCATGAAGCCCCACTTCGGCGGCCAGAGGAGCGCTGCGCCCTACACCAGGGGCGGAGGCGGTGGGGGCAGCTACCCCAGGGGGGGCTACGGCGGGGGCTATTAAGATGAGACTGCACAATGGAAATTTGAACACCCCTCACCCACCCTGCCACCACCTGCCATAGATTACCTCCTGACGGCAGAGATACGGACACAAGACAAGAGACCCCCCCTTCTCTAATCATAATGAAGACCTCAAACCCCCCCCAAACAGGTAGGAAGGTCACTTCCCAGCAAACCTGATTTCAACTAGGACACATAAAAAAATGAAGAATAAAAACATACAACGACCCCCCTTTTTTATTATGTAGTTGTCGTTTAGAGAATTATTTTTTATTTGCGTTCACTCGGGTTCAACTTCGATGTAGGATTGTTTTTGCTGACAAAGTTATCCTTTAATATTTGCATTTTTAAGCAATTAGATTTTGTGTTCTGGAGTAAAATTTAGTGTGATTTCAATGTATGAGGATGAGAAAGCATGTTTTTTTTGTGGTTTTTGGATTTCATAGTTGTCTATATAACATCAATTTGTATAATTATTTTACTTGGGTCATTCAGCAAAAGGCGGAACGTGATACTGCAGGATCCAGTTTCCTTGTTTCCTTCCCAACACTGTACTCAAACTCTCCTCACGCATAGTAATAGTTTCTAAATATTGTTCATTTTTCATTACCTGTAGCAATATCTAATGTATATTGTATACTTTCATGTCTGGAGAACAAAACCTACTGTTAAAACACCTTGGTATGCTTATGTATGTTCATTTTAAATAAAACATTATACCATTTAGCTTAGTTATTTTACTTATTTAACCAGGCTTCCTCAAGTTCATCCACAGGTTTTTATAAGTGACACCATCTTGTCGATCTTTTAGTTACATGGCATCTTTCCCACAGTTTATTCCCTTACACTCAGGTGGGTGAAATGGTTACCAAATGGTTGTAGTCTACCCACAGCCAATGCATGTAGGCTTTGTAGGGTTTGACCTTGTTTTTAAAATTGTGGTTTTTTAGACATTGCTAATATGATATATTTTTATATTTATATATATTTTCTTATATTTTGAATACATATCGATATGTCGACATGAGGGCTCTGATATTTATCTTTGATTATTCCTACATTTAGGTGTTCTTACTCGTATTCCAGTAGGCTATCCCAGCCAAAATAGCCGTAGCAGTTTGTTTTAGGCTACATCAGGACCCTGTTGATTACCTGGGGTCGATTGTGATAGGAGTCTGAAATATCTCTTTAGGATATCCACATCCAGCAAACTAGGTATGTAAATCAACCTGTCTTCACTCTGTGTTGGTCAACCATGTATGGAATATCTTCATGAGATGGCGCACAAGTGTGCCATTATTTAATATTAAACAACTTAACTGACACTTTAATCATAGCTCAATGCGCCTTTATATAGCTAATTTAAAAGTCAAATCAAATGGGGTTTACTTTATTTGGTCTTTAAGGAACTTTAAGTGGGTGGAAGGGGACCCAGATTTTGTTCCATTTTAAAAAAAGTGAAATAATGGAACAAGTACATTTGTCAAGTCCAGAAAATCTTGCTCTGTCCATTTTCTCACTCTGTTTCTCTCCCGTCTCCTCCAGGTTGCTACGGTAACCTGGGTAACATCACCCCGAACACGATGGGGTGTGGGTCTCCACGCCAACGGGGGGACCGGAGAGTGGTTGTGCCTTCTCCCCCTCAGGTGAAGTCAGTTTTCACAAAGGATAAATAATGTGGGTTTGATTTGAAAGGTTTTGAGTGTGTTGGGTTTTTTTAAACGAAGGTTTGGTAGGTATTAAAGTTTGGAAGACTTTTGACAACACAGTGTCCTGATGTGCTCTCTTCCCAATGACCAGCACTGACCAAACCACAAAGTAGTTCTGATGGACAGCAGCTTTTTTTGGCCAAAATTAATTGACTACTCTGCCGCAAGTGATTTGCATTAGTGTGACTTTCCTGAAGTTGGGAAAAACACACTTCTGTCATTTTAACTTTCATTAAATTACCCCTCAAATTTATATTAAGACTGTCCTATTGCCCTGGGAGAAAGAGTTTTCACTGTGGACACTGGGTTTCAAGCAGCAATAAATATCATTTAACTGTCTTGTGTTTTTAATAGTCTGGCATTTTATGACTTCATAACGTGCCATGTGAGAGCGTGGCCTCAATATGGTTGAATGTTTGGTTTTTTAATTTAGCAATACCTGGAATAAAGCAGATAGAAGTAAAGAAGTAAATATACCTGGGCATATACATTAATGTAAACATCATTTCAGTAACAGAAATGTGAATTACTTGATGAGCATTTTGTCTGCAGACATTCAAGACAAAGACCAATGATGGAAAGTCGTGTTAAAACAGCCACATGTGCACTACATGCCCATGTAAACTTTGCTTCCTTCACAGGACCTCTAGGGGTCTCAGGAACTGTGGCATGTAGGCAGTCATGGTTTTTGTAAACCATTGATGGAGTTATTTATGTTCTTATTCTTCCACAAAACCGGATGGTAACTGCGTAAATGCTGCAAAATCCATTACTATAAAGTGGTTCGGAGGCTGCCTTTCATTGCACTACACTCCAGTATGGAAGATGACCAGTGTTTTGAGAGCATCATGTGCCATTTGAAGACAGCAGGAGTCACTGAATATCATATGTAAGTAAACAAGAGGCTGGCCATGGAGTACAG
>JBCAUF010000790.1:5774024-5785001 GCA_038406115.1 Haemulon aurolineatum | reverse complement strand
CTGGCATACAGTATAATTTACAATTGACCTTTTGAGCTAACATGGCAAATGCAGTCGTTAACATTATTTACACGTCTAGCAGACACTAAGCAGCATTAACATTCATTTGGAGTCGTGTTTCTGGCTACATGATGAATGTGAGTCCAATATTCACTGTCTCTTAGTTCTGATTTTTGGACACCAACTCTGAGAAAAGCCTCTGGCTGTTTTGCTGCTAAATGCTCCACTTTGTTCACCAGCTAGCCTTTAACTTACTCTGTCTGCTGTTCGGTGTTGGCCAGGTGGTGTACTGTCGGTCTTTTGAATTTTTTTGTTGTTGTTGTTGTTGTTGTTGCTGAAAACGATGCTGTTTAGAGACTGAACCAAAATAGCAAAATTGCTGGCCATAAAATCAAAACAATGAACAGAAAGATACTCTGCAGGAGGAAGGACATAAAAAAAACCCAGAGCACATTCATTAATACGCTTCCAAAATCTGAAATTTGATTTGTTTAATATAATTGAGTGGGGTTTGAGTTAAACTATTCAGTCCAACATCTTTATCCCTGTAAACACAGACACAAAAAGCTCAGCTCACACTGAAATACTCTTCGATGTGAAGCCAGAAAACTTTGTTTCACAGGGACTACATTACAGAAGATGATATCTGGCACGCTCCAGGACTTAACACAGGTAGTGGAGTCAGAGCTGTCTGATTTAGGTACAGACTGTAGAGACTGGCTGCACTGGGAAAACTACTCCCCACCTTTAACTTGCTCGTGTTGGTCTGATTAAAATTAATGCAGTAGTCTGGTTGGTTTGGCAGTGGTGAAGCTTTCCCATGTCTTGTAATGGTTAATTCATACCCTGGTTGTGTTTTTTTTCTTTTTCTTCCTTCTTTAGTCTACTCTGTAGTATTTTTTTTTCTGGGATGTGTGCTCGCTTTTACCTGAGAAGGATTCCTTCCTGTCCATCCAGTTCTCAGTGGCAGTTGATCATGCTCCACAACATCCACCATAATCCCTTGCTCTGCTTCCATTTGATGTCATCTTTTCCCGGGGATTAACACGGGTGCCCCGAGGGCCTGCGATAAGCACGTCTTCTTAGAACAGCCCAGTCAATGAAAACCAGAATCGGGATACTTAAAAGTTTCACTTACACACACACACACACATATACAGGGAAGCACACAAACACATAAATAGATAGTGTATCTGGAAAAGTGATAAACATGACCACCAGTTAGAGCCAGTTGTTTATGTATAGCTTTGAAAAACCCGTGACAATTACAGTATCGAATGAGAAAAAAAGGTGTTCTTTCTTGCAGCTCTGTAAAAAGTTAATGTGACATTGGTGGTTTTTGACATTAAATAAAATTAGAATAAGTAAAATGTATTTTTCTCAACAGCAATAGTATCCATCAGCAGTCCAACAGCGAGCCCTGAGGCGAGAGGGTGACGGCTATACATGCAGCAGTGTGTGGATAAGAACAATACTCAGTCAATTACTGGATTTTAGCATTTGCCAGCTTGTCCTGAAAAAGTACTTTTTTCAGAAGCTGACTGCACCGTGGCATTTAGGTATTGGAATAATATTTGGCTTACAGCTTTTTTTCTCCCCCTAAATGTGGATTAAGCTTGTAAGCCTCAGACAAAATAAAATAAGCAAAAAAAAAAGCATTGCTTGGTTTAGAAGTTTATCTGTTCACACATAAAAACGGAAAACCTCAGCGAGCAGAGAGCTAAAACACATATTTGCACAGGCAAGATTAATGAACAGGCTTCAAAACCATCTCGAGAACATGAGTGAGAGAAAACAAGGAAGCTGACAACAAAACTCATGAGGAGGTGAAATGACATTACAAAAGCTAAATGCATAAATGACAAGTAAGAGAAGTAAACTGAATGACAGGGCTTTGAGGTGGGCTGTTAAATCATACTGTATGAAAAATGACGCTTTTATTCTCAGACAAAGCTAATTGCTTGAATACCAACCCATATGTGTAACGCTATTCAGAGTGACAAAATGGGATTTTAGTCAGAGCGTTTTCAATCGTGCGTCACTGCCAGCTGAAAATGAACTCTGAGACAAACACGTACAGGCGAACCACTTGTGCACTCCTGTCAGCCAACAGAATCAGAGGCACACAGGAATGAAGATAAGCTTAATGAGCAAAAAAAAAAAAAACAAGAAAAAAACAAAAGCGCATTAATACAGCACCCTCATGTTTTCCCAATTGAATCTGACACCTTGGTCTTCAGTCAATAGCTCGTGATCAATACTTGGACCATGTTGAAAGTAACATTTTCAGATGATGCCAAGCATAAATCATTTATGTCATGGCTGAGTTATTGACCTCAAGATGGGGAAAAACAAAAACAAAGTCGGCTACGCGCTCATTCACACACACACACACACACACACACAAACACACACACACACACACATGCACACACACACACTCAAACAATAGGGTCCACAGAGACCAAGATATCGGTGTGTATTTAGAGCAGTCGTTACTCTAACATGAAATGCGACCACCATTTATGGTCCCGTCTCTCATTCTTTCGCCACTTATGCACAGAAAAACAGGATCATTTGCATCTCTCTGGAGGACATCTCTGCCGGGCCTTGTGTGGGTTACATTGCTCATGTTGGTCTGATTACCAAAAATTTTCTTCATTGCACTTCTAATCATTCAGCAGATAAGGGTGGGCTGTTCTCGGAGAAGAAAAAAAAAACAATAATGAGGGACACACAAAAAAAAGTTAATGAGGTTTTTCCTGTACTACACCTCTAGAGGCAGGGGTCGGCTTAGCAGCAATGTCATTAGGCAGGAATTAAACTGGGACTGTTGTTTTGCTGTGCTATCAATTTACATGCTTTAATTGCATAACCAAAACTGTTCTGGCAAAACAAGGCAGGCTGTGGATGCAGCAGCGTGAGTGTGACCGGTTGTATTTTGTATCAGCGAGCGCAAGACTTCTCGCTGTTTTCTCCTTCCTCCGCACAACTTGCTTCCACGCGCACACAGAAGAAGCCCCGCTGTCTTGTTTTGTAGGTGCATTTATTGGAAACTTTAAAACTGGAGCAGACACAAACCCAGTCCCAAGAGAAGTAATACTTTACCGAACACCCTTTAGCAAGCCGGGGACTATGTCCTAATAGTATTTTAAAGCAGCTGCACTTGGCAATCCATCATGGAGATAGCAATCTCGGTCTGTCCCCTCATACCGCAATAGACTTACCGTCATCACACACACAGGCGCCGGCGTATTCATTTATGCAGCAAGTAACTCAGGACTGCTTGGAAATACACCGTGACGCAACAAAATAATATAAAATGTGTTCAATCTCGATTTGATTACAAGTAACATTAAACTTTATCTGGGAGTTTTATCAGCCCGGTACGAAATTGGAGAGAAATCTGTGCCCTGCAGACCAGGTAGGCAGAATGGATTCGAGATAATGTCTTTCAAAAGGAACCTGTCCCACTTCTTTCACACTCAACTCATGCCCCCCCCCCAAACTCCAAAAGTGGGATAAAACGGGCTCCTGCTCCTCTGGAAAATGTCATGTTTGCTGTGAGGTTAAGATATTTTTCGGGGCATTCATTTGAATTCCACCCACCGAGTAAGAGAGCAGGTATATTTACATGTCAGACCAGTAATACAGAGTGAAACAAAAATTGATGCAGACAGAGATAGGAAAACAGAGAGATGAAATTTGTGCAAGGTTGACTCCCCTTGGAATGGAGTTGACTTTATTTGCACGTGATACAATCTATAAACGGCAAATCGCAAGTGTGGAAATCTTGCCTTAAGATTTTAATATGTTTACTGTTATTGTTCAGTTTGACAATATAATCTTGTCATGCCTGCAAAGCCTACTGAACTGAATGTAATTGATCTGAGCAGAGGTGGAGTGTGTCAGGGAGCACACAGATAGACAGGGCATGGACAAAAATCTGATGGAAGATATGTCAAAATGAAAAATAGTATAATTTCTTTTCATCTGTATTTTTTTTGTTGTCTTTCCTTTGTTGTGTGGGAGAGTAGCAATGATTTTTTTTTGTGCATCTCCTCTTTTGATATACGGGCACGATGAAGGCATCCTTTATTCTCACGCTGCCGCATTGACTGAGTGATGTTCAAAAGCGTGTTAATATTTTCATTTGTCTGATTGCATTGTGAGGAAACTCTTTCAACTCTGGGGAACAGAAAGCCGGGAGGACAGTCTGGGAGAGTTTTACACATCCATCCTCAGCCCACACACCTCAGGCCTTCATCGCCGCCACCGCACCAAACCTTTGTAATTGAACCTGAGATATCAGGATGGGCGGCGCTGACGCCAGGTGCATACTAAAAATAGTGCTCTCTCATTGGACCCTCTCTTAGGGATGCCATTTTCTCATGCATTATGCATATATGCAAATATGGGACAAGGAAATGGATTACTTGAAAGGGCACCTGTGGTTCCCAGCTCAAAGATATACGCAACAGGGGAAATGAAGCGAACGGAGCTATCATTTAGCCGACGCACAGCTGTATAGAGAAGTGGAGAAACACTCTCTCAGACAGTTCTGTAATTCAAAAGTGGGTGATGACTGATAAGTAGGGATGAAATCACAAGCAGACTTGAGGGGATATATGTAGGTACACGGAGGGCACTCTCATCTCTTTCTCTGGATTTGTGTACGAGACCATTAGCTTAATTACCTCTGAAATATGAATCAAAGTGGGATCACAGTAAAGAACACTATGGCACCAGTCGTCAGCTCTTCAATCATGTTCTTAACAACTTGATTAAGTGCACCAATATGGGGAAAATGTGAACAGGCAGAGGGAACAACTTACGGCAAAGACCACCAATCAGATTTACTAACATACGATTTCATGAACAACTGTTTCAAAGCATCCAAGTTTTACAATCACATAAAAAAGGTATTAAGTTGGAGGGGCTGCTGGTTTTTAAGAGTTATTTTTTTCCCATCGTGAATTCCCATTTGAATTATTTATCATTTTTCATATCCTCAATTTTTCTCAATATAGAAGCACAGTAATCTCCCGGACAATTTAAGACCACTACAGTTTTATGTTACGGCCAGGAGTTTAAATTCGTTCAGCACAAGTACGGCACAGAACTCTTTGTTGGTGGAATGGGTAACACATTTTATTTTTTCACAATATATTGTAGCTCTGAGGTGGAGCTGTATTTGATGAATGAATTGAATCGAGGTCTGGACAATTTTTGTGAAAATCAATCATGAATTTTTTTTTCCCACTCTGAGATTGCAATCCAACAATTCTTTTTCGGCACAACATTTGCTCAAACAAAAAAATATTTAATGGAATCCATTTTCTCTTTGCACAGACAGAACAAACAACCTGTTTAATGATGAGAAAAGACACATTTTGTTTTTAAATGTAGCCTGTCTTTAAGAGTAATCAACTAAGTAGCTTATGTATTCTTTAGAAAATGTGTGAAAAAAGAAAAAAAATGTAAAGGATTAGATATTTTACAACATTGTGATGATTCAGTCAGCAGTCCATCCAAGCTTTGCAGGTGCCACAGTCACTCAGCAATATCTGATGCAGAAAATGAACAGGACGTCTACTCCCAGACGCCTCCAAAAAAAAAACTCTTCGGTCAGTTGGTCACTTAGCAGATCCACTTGAGCAAATTGAGAAGTTTATTGCCTGTCTTAAGAGCCATAACTGCTAAAGAGATGGAAGAACATCTTCACCTCTTCACTTCACCTATTCCGACAAGATTATCAAGCATCATTTCAAAGTGATAACTTGTCTCACCTCTAAAAAGTAAGATCATCTAAAATGTCATCCAAACAGGTGTTATGATGACATTCATCACAGACTGACAAACTGAATTTCTCCAACAGCCACTGGATAACAGTCTGCCAAGGTTGAGGCTCCTACACTACACAAGCCTCGCTCTGAAGTAGAACTATAGCAGAAATATATGTGCCCTGCTTTATTCAGTCCCAAGGCAGCAGGAAGAAAAACCCATCCTCCCCTGGATTTCTCCGACAGATTTACTCTGACTCCAACCCTTTAAATACCTCCATTTCCCGTCCATTACCTGCTCATGTATAACTTCCACAGGGCTGTGCAGCTGCTCACTATCGTCATCGTGTGCTTTAGGTGTAGCCTTTGTATCTGCATTAATGTCTGAGAGGATGCCGATTAATTGTTAAAATGTGAATGTATGCGACTTTAATTATGTATTGTGCATGAAGGTTTCAAGATTTATCTGTAGTTGAATATATATTTCATCTCCCGCTCTACACCTTTCACCACCGCTGAGCTCTTTTTTGCCTGCCTCTGGATCTTTGCATTCAAATAAATTCTTGTAAAATTATTCCATTGTCTAACTTTCCAAACACCTCCTATTTCTTCCTCGTATAATTACGCGATTGTCGTGGCATCTTGATATTTGTAGCTTCAGAAGTGTCCCAAAGGAGATGAACGAGGTCTGGCTTCCTGCTGTGAAGTAATCCCTCTCCTTCATGACGAGGATTCATCCTATACAAAGCAGACCGAGACAAGCTTCCTTTCATCCTTTTCTTGTGGGCACAACACAGCCACCCCCCCCTCATAGAGCGTCAAAAGCCGACGCATGCACTGTTAGTCCTGAACAAAGATGACAGCTCTCAGTCATCCACTCACTGGAGGTGAAATTGGGGTCTCAGTCTTGACTCTGGCGGGGACCCTTGTGGCTGGGGCTCTGGTTTCAAAAGCTTGAATGGCAGCTACACGTGTGAAGCGCAGGAACAGGGAGGCAAGAAGTCAAGGAACCAGGGTAATATCCTTAGTCACGTATGTACGTTCCTGCGTGCCTGCATGTGCAGATATGTAAACTTCATTACTGATGGCGAGAATAAAAACTGATTCTATTGTCTCTGAAGAAACGGGGCAATTATCCGCCGTGTCTCCCTCCCATCTGCTGCGCCTTTGTGCTCGGGACGTGGAGGCTCCATACCGTACCGAACGCTAGCTGGCAATGTGTTGAGCCCATAAGCTTCTGTCTCATCAGTACAAGCTATAGTTGCTGATTTCCCCAGTGTGCCGTGCATATGTGATGCAGAGTGCACCCACATGGTACGGTATGTTTGTTTGTATGTAACACAATGAACATCCATTAGCTGCACTGCGATGATCTTTTAGTCCCGCTGTAAGCTCATAACAAACCGTGCAAACATCACATTGTTTTTAGTTACGCAAACATGTAACGACCGTATATTAGAGCCTGACTAATGATGGACAATTCAAGTCAATATCTTTTGATTTATTAAAGAATTTCAAAGATATGTACTGTTAATATTTTGGGTTTTAAGTGTTTTTATTTTTAGTACAGTATTTCTTGCTATTTTATAGACAGAAAATGGGTGCGATTGGGTGTGATGATAATCATTATCTGGAGCCCTACTGTATTTCTGAATTAATGTCTGTGTATGCCTTTAAACAGATGTAATTGTGCTGATGTGGGTGCGTGTCCGTAAAGGTGTGTATTTGTGCGTGTAGGTGCTCTTGTTTGTGTATGTCTTTGTGTCCTCCTGATCTCCAGCCAGCTGTGGCCATTAGCCGGAGGCTGAGCCTGTTCAGACGCGCAGGTCAGAGTTCTGATCTAATCTGGAGGATCTGTGTCTGATGAGGTCTCCACTGTAAACAGAGTGGCCAGCCGGAGCCAGTTGCAGAAATCATGGAGCCAGTGGGCACTGGGGATGGAGTGGGCAGGCAGACATTAGCACAAGGGTAATTGCCGTCCCCACGGCAGCCCACTGAATGACATCTAATATTGCTGGGGAGGGCAGCTAACCATTACCTGGTGCAGAATAAGAGCTTTTTCTGATGGCCACTGAAGTCCAATTGGGCCCGAAAATGGTTCATCATACACCCCAGTCGGCCAATTTAGCCTCATATGCTGTTGTGTCTAAGAAAGGTACCGCAACTAGATTATTGATTGTCCTTGAAATTTTTCATACATTGATGGTTTTTTCCATAGACTTTGAACTGACAGGAGGGTTGTTAAAGTGAAGGGGGTGACTGCTGCATTTATGGATATGGTGCACTGCAGAGGCACACAGGCCTGATAATTGGGGGCCGTTGGCGACTTAATCTTACCGCAGGTTCCCTCAGTTATACAGGATTTGAATTTGCGAGAATAATGTGCTCTATATGCAAAATGTGGACTAAAATGTGCTTTGTGTTTGTTTGCAGCCAGTTTCATCATTCTGTAGTGATTCATTCTGACATATTAAACATGCTTTGATGACTCTTTGAAGAAAAAGACTTTGTTTTTAGAAAAATGCATTTTTAAATAACACTAAGTGTCACAGCTCATGCTTGCAAAGCTAAAAGTTTTGTATGAAGAAAAAAGTGTATCTCATGAATATACCCCCACAGGGAATGTGCAGAATTATAGCTCGGTGATAAACAGATGCTGCAAAAGAAAAGAGTAAATCAATAAAGCCATATATCGGAATGATGAAGTAGTTACTTCACAGCTACTGTTTGCAGGAGCCATTGGGAGGTCTCTTCTGCATCGTTTTATTACACTGAGGATCCCTTATGTCCCAGAAGGCCTTAAAAGCACCGGATTAAGTTCACCTTTTGCTCATTCTGTTGTCACTGGGTAGTTATGTTTGCATTTTTCTCTTCTGTGTATAACTCTTGATTGTTCCTCTTGGAAGTCTAATTGCCGCAATTCATTTCTGAACCCAGTCTCTCGTTTACTGCTTGCCAAGAAGCTCGAAATCAGGCAAGAACCCCATCTGCCTCATTGCTTCCAGATCAGCTCTACGGCCGCTTGATGTGCAGATGCGCGGTTTCATTTATGAAGCCTCACCCGGTCGAAAATTCCTCCTATGATTTGGCAATTTAAATTTGGAAAGGTCAAAAGTTTATGGTTGTGATTTATGCTCACAAGTCTGCAGTTGCAGTTCATGAAATGTTAAGAATTTGATTGGTTCCCCAGTGTGTACAGTTTCCCACTTCTTATGCATACATTTAGTCTTGGTCTGAACCTAACTCCCAGGTCTCTCAGATACTGCAGTTGCTTGAAAAACTTCAGCATATGTCTCCTTGTGTGTTACACCTGCAGAAATTGTCCTTCTAGTTGCCTTTGTGAACCAAAACATGGGGCTCTACCAGCAAGTTATTCAAAATTTACAACCCAGTTCCTCTCATCAGTGCAGCAGTCAGTCGTGCTCCTCACAGATTCAACTCAGCAGTCAGTCTTGCCTCAGCGGCAGAGTTCCTTTATCTCACTCCGGCCCGGGCTACAGTTCAACCACTGTCTCACAAACATCAGTGCGCAGTTTCAACACGGGAGTGCGAGTCAGTGAGTGCTACGCTGTTAGCTCTGCAGCAACTCTCCGAGGCTGGAGGTCATTCCTGGCCAACTGCTGCTGTATCCTCTATGATGCAGCCCCAAGCATCCTCCTCTACACAGATATCATTTGTTTGACAAAGGCTCCATCTTTATCATGGCACACATCACCTTCAGCTCTATTTTAGAAAAACGAGAAAATTTAAAAATCTTCGCAAGACTATCTGTTAATTATTTCATGGGTTAAGCCTTCGTTTTGGCTTTGCATAACTTCATCATTAATTCGGCTTTGTCTCTGACTTCTACGGTTGGAATTAAACACTCGTCATCACATTTTTGTGGCTCTGAGTACACTGACATCACTCAAGATCTTTTTTCTGTCGAATTAGAGAGGGAGGCTCCTGCAGTATGCTTAGAGATGAACCAATCAGTCAGTCATTCAATCTGTCATGAGCCAGCTGGACCAGGCAGCAAACAGGCAACAACCCAGCGCTGGAGGGGAATTGGAGGCGAGGAAGACACGGTGTAAGATTATCAAAGAGAGCAGAGGGCTGTGTGTCTAAAGGCTTAGCAGAGGCACACCAAACACCAACAACAAGTAAGGGGGTGGGGTATGTGGGGGGGTCATCTGGGTGGCAGGATGAGTGGGAGAAAGACAGAACGAGAGATGGGAGACAGAGAGGAACGCAGATAGAGGGATGTGGTTCTGTAATGATCGAGAGTGAAACCACCTCTGCTGACAACCGCATGGGAATTGCGTGTCTGTGTGATTAGGTGTACGTGAGAGTGGAAGTGAGAGAGACGGAGTGTGTGTGTGTGTGTGTGTGTGCGAGAGAGAGAGAGAGAGAGCGAGTGCGTGTCTTTGCATGTGTATCCGCACAGCGAGGCACTCACATGGGAAGTTGCTCCCGGGGGCTGTTGTTTGTTTCCTATCTGTCAAATTGTATACAACAAATATTCAAAACATATTCAGACAGACACCTAGTTGGTGATGGTGAACTTTGGAGGTCACACAATCTTCAGGGGGAAAAGCAATGTTTACGGTGCCAAATATTTTATGCTAAGTGGTTTATTATTTATAGGCATTTGTATATGTCCAACATTCTCATTTTTTATTTTTTCTTGATTCATGAAAATAATAAATTGCAGGTTTGATCCCCAGCCAATACGCTATCTGTCTATCTACCTCGCCGTCTATATATGTGGTCCAGCCAACAGATACCAGCGGATCTGCGCGAGCACGACGCTCTCCTTTCTACACTTACCGTTTTGGGGATCCCAGTAGACATGTACAGCATACAAATTGGACTTTTGGTTCATAGCATTTTATTATCTCATACTCTCTCTGAATGAGAATCAGCTCCACTTTATTCATCATGCACAATGACTGAGCAGTAGTCCCTGTCCTGCAGACACATTAGCAACAAACTTAATAACGTTACTGACAAATGACAATCAATACGCAGCTGTATCGCATACTAAGATATATGTCTGAGGGGTAATCTGAAAAATCATCTATCATCTTCAACAATTTTGATAACCAGTTTTTTTTTTAGGTAGTTTGCACCTTATCAAGCAAAGGTGCAAAATATTTGCAGATTCTATCTTTTCTCAATTTTGAGGATTTGCTGCTTTTCTTTGTTTTATATC
>JBCAUF010000790.1:5722703-5734953 GCA_038406115.1 Haemulon aurolineatum | reverse complement strand
AGTGTCAGTTAAAGTGATTTCTAATTGAAGTATCCCTCTTCGATGCTGTAGTGAATTTACTAGTTTGAGCCATTTTGTCAGTCTTTGTCATTGTTTTGAGTCTTTTTGTCGTAATATTGTGTCTTTTTGTAGTTGTTTTGCATCTCTTTGTTGTTTTGTTCATTTGGGGTGTGTAGTTGTTCTACATCTCTGATAATTTTGCACCACTTTGTAGTCATTTGGGGTGGGTTTTTTTGTTGTTTTCTGTACTTTGTTGCTGTTTTGTTAACATTAAAAGTTATTTTTGTCTCTTTTTTTAGTCATTTCCCATCACATTGTTGCTATTTTGTGTCATCTGATTGACTTTCTAAGAAGTAATGCGGACGCAACCTGACCCTGTGGGCCCCCTGGGTCTGTGCTGGGGTAGGCTCATTCAACCATCATGCATCTATCTTGTCTTTACCATTGAACTGATTGCAACTGAAGTCCTGCTACCCTGGGAAAATGTAATTATGATGACGGCTTTCCATTACACGTAACTTAGAGTGATTCTGATGTCTCATGAAAGTTCCCTTCTGCAGCGCATTTACGACTTTGCCATTCTACCACCTTTAATAAATCAAGGTACAAGAGTAAAAACACCATGCTGTTCCTACACATTTTTCATGGCATAGTAAAGAAATCTTAACAAGTGATGCCAAGATGTTGGAAGTCCTTTCTCCTGGCAGACTGTTAGACTCTTTCTCTGCCACATGCTGGGTGTCTTTTGAGATCTTAATGGCCCAATTATCACAGCTCTGGAACAGATCAATGGAGACCTGCCAGCCAGTGCTCCCTTCACAATGGGGGATGGGAAAGGTGTGACAAGATGCACGAAGACCCTTTGAAGAAGGTGACAGGTGCAGCCACTTCGCCAGAAGTCTGTCTTTCTCCAAAAGCTACGCCTGTGACAGGAAGCCGTCTGTAAAATGGCAACACTCCTCTTTTATACTTTTATACAATGGCTGTATTACATGCAGTAAATCTCTTATGGCACTGTCATACGGCAGTATGTAACTGTATTTCCTGCTGTCAGTGAGAATGCCTAGAAGAGAGTTTACAATATCAAAACCCTGTGGCAAGTTGTAGATAAACTTGGACTTTTTTATCTCTCACCATGGAAAAAAATGATAAAAATGCTGTCACCTACGTTGTTACCAAGGAGCCATGATTCATTCTGTCAAGGTTGGCCATCATGTACTGCAGGGGTTGTTGCGTTGTTATTTAAAAAATTATTTAATTTACGATTTCACTGATAAGATAATTTGATAGTATCCTCCACAAGACGGCATGCTGTGGCATTTCACTGATGCTCAGTACATAGAATGTCTAATTTGTGTCAGGGAAAGCTTTCCTCCTTAGTACCTCACCAACACCAGCCTGCACCTTTGATGCACAGGACGATGTAACCCTTGATTTATTATGATACGACGGCCATTATGTTAAAACTGAATTTAAGACGTGACATTATTTCACTCAGTGAGTGATAAACCTTCCATGGCTTCATCTTGCTCCTGGCTGACTGTTCTGGGATCAGATCACAGTACAGTACATACTATCAGGATCTGTCATCACAACTGAACATTGAAGAACACACTGAAGCAATGAATGCAACAACTGCGCATCACCTGGCTGGCACAATTTGATATAGAAATTCACAGTTCCCAGGTGATGTTTCCTCCTGAGTTTGTTGTTCCTGAGACTCCTCCTCTGCTGTACCTCCACCTTGAAGTTCACAACAACTGTCCGACGGATTGGCGTGAAATTTGCTGCACACATTCACCCTCAGGTTGAATCATAAGCATTTGGAAATCCACTGACTTTTCATCCAGCACTATCATCAAATCAATATTTCTATTTGTCCAATCTTTCAGTTTATGACCTTACACAAAAATAATAACGTCCCATAAGCAACAGCTTATTTTCTTTATATGTCACGAGGTCCTCTGTTCCCCAAAGTCTGACGTCAATGTACCTCTTGTCTTTTTAATGACTGCAATACCTGTTCAACACACAAACAGCCTAATCAACTCTACCCTCCTTCCTCTCAGTTTGAGATCTGAATGCTTTGCTGATAAAAACACATGTGCAAATTATTTGATTTTTGGTTGCATACAAGCTGTGCATCAGCAATGGTGCATCCAGTTCTAGCTCAAAGACCTTGGGTGTGCACTGCACTTAGCATTGGGAAATCAATATTCACTGTGAATGTTATACCTGAGTGCAGAGGAGCCAGTCACAACTGTGCATTGCTGCTTAACCGGAGCTGTGATCACTCAGTGAGGACCTCTACTACTGTTTCCACTCACATTTGGCTCAAGTCCATTAGCTGGGAAAGGTCATCTTAACCCAAGTCCCCACATCATGGACTGTATTGACTGGTATCACATTGTCTTTGAAGATCTGGGTCTGTTTAATACTCTTGGATGAGCTGAAAGGGGTATAAAGCTACACGTACGTACACCCTGCCTGCTCATTGCATGTTTTAGTGTGGGAGCAGGTTTCTGCAGAAATTTCTCTCACTAACATTTGTCCCAAGGGATTACTCATCACCATTAAAACTCAGCTATTCTGCCCTTTATTTTTTCCCCTCCTAATTTAATGACCTGCTGACTAATGAAGGCTGTCATCACAGCTTTTCACCCATCATGACTCCAAACCACTCGAGACCGACAAGTTTATCCCCTTTTCTCTTCAGTTTTGCATATTTTAAGTGGAGGACAACAACTGCAGACCGGAGGATCTCTTTAATATCTGAAGTTAAATATGTGAGGTGAGTTTGAGAATGTAGGCGAAAACATGTTAAGTTCTCCACTGGCTCCACTGGAAAAAGGGGCACAAATCAATGCAACACAGCCAGAGACATCCTATTTTTATTCCACACATTCCTCTTCCTTGTCAAAACCTAGTGAGTGTCTACATTACCCACAATGCAACAACATCGCCAGCAGTTCAGTCGGAGCCTCTAGTGGGTTATACTAGTGGCAGGTATGCTGCGGTTTATTTTAGTTTTCAAACTTGTAGTCTTCATCCCCCAGCCGACGCCGACTCAGGTGACATCACTTGAGGCAGTTTATCGCATAGCTCCCTCTGCCACATATGCAGTCATACTCTCCAATATGTGTAAACAGAACGAGATCTGTGGAGTTCTCCTTTCAAATAAAAAAAAAACCCAAAATACCAAAAGCTGAGGCATTATTGTAATTTTGTCTTGGGTTGGTTTAGGAGAATTTTAAGTGGAGATTTCTTATGCAGCAGAACTTTTCTCAGGTGCGGTATAAGCAAGACATATTATTCATACGGCACCGAAAGTAATGTTCCATATAGTGAGAGCCTTCACAGCCGTTTCATTAGCTGCATATCTTTAGGTGTCTTCACAGCCAACAATGAGCACATTGAAGCGAACAACTAGTTTTGCCCCCCAGGCTTTGTCAGAGTCATTCCTCCCATAAGAAGGATGTTACTGAGTCAAACCTGGGTGAAACATTTCCATTCTCAGCAAATACAGAATATTGCGGCTCTCTGGAGGCTCAAACATCACCCTTAGACGGCTGATTATAACTACTCGAATTGGATTTTGAGTAAAACATCAATCTGGTTTATCTCTCTGTAGATCTCATTCTCCTAAAACTTCCAAAAGGGACCCAACAGGGTTATAGCTTGAATCTGGAGATTACTATCTACCATTTTCCTGATTCTCCCTAAATGGGAGGGTGTTGCAAATTAAAATGTAATAAAAGACATTATTCATAATTATGTTCAGAACTTCAGCCTCTACTAACACCCACAGTGACAGTTTGTGATGCCTCGTGGGCACTAAAGGGGTCAAGAGTGAGGAAAGGAGGGCTAAAAAGGAATAAAGGAATTTCTAAATGTTGCCTGTCCTCAATGCTAATTTGGCCTTTGTGGCAGAAGAAAACAATGGGGTGAAAATAATTTAACTGGCTGTCTTCAGCCAGAGGAGATGAGAAATAATGAGCAAATAGCAACAATAAAAGTGGAATAATACCAGGATTAGCAGTGGCCTCACAGGCTTCTGTCCAGCTTGGTTTATTATTTACAAGTTGTGTGCTCTGAGGCCTGCAGCTGGAGATAATAATATTGTCTTCGGCAGCAAAAGCAATAAGGGTAAGCAGAAAACTTCAGGCACACCCCACATCACTCTCCCTCTCCCTGGTGGAATATGTGGAGGAAGAAGAGGAGGATCATGGGTAGTCATTAGTGAGCGGGAGCTGATGCTTTTTATTGTTTATTGCTAATTCATCTAGTTTCTGTGGAAGATGTATCCTGATGTGATCCTGGGGGGCAGGAATTTAAGTGGGACTTCCCTGAACAATTTGAAGGTAGAAGAACCTCGTTATTTTCTGCATAACTGACTGAGAGCTGGAGCTATTTTACGACCCGCATTTAAGATTATTCCAAAATTCTGTTCGGGAGTTTGGACAGATGGAAACTATTTGGGAATTTCCAAAGAAGACATATCTCAAAAGATGTTTCACAGCTCTCAGCAGTCTCACAGGGCAAATTGTGCATTTTTGAAGTGAGCACAAAGTTTGATAGCGTATGTTTGCTTTATCATCTAGTGTTTTATACTTTACAGAATACTTTGGACCCATCACTCAGCTGTCTGCTTTGTTCTTTAGAGTAATGTGCTCGCATATATTCTCAAGACAGTGATGTGAAAGTAAAAAAAAACGGCCAGATAAGCCGTTTCAGTATTTGAACATAACAATTCTTCAAAAGCAGGTCATACACAGACTGTATGATGAGTGTGTTGCATTGATTTCTGCTCCCACAAGATGGTTCTTAGCTCCAGTCTAGCACCTTCGGTCCAGAGAAGCCCGTGAGTGTGGTGATTAGGCTCCTTGCAGGACATGAAGCAGCTCTCCTTCTCCCTCGACTGAAACATTGTTAAAAACCCTTTGTGTTAGAGTATCTGTCTTCACGAGGAGTTCATTGGCTGGCCAGCCCTCGGGGGTCACATACACCTTGCTGGCTGCTGAGGGGATTGCTGCAGGGCAGAGGGATTGGGGAGAGATCACAGACAAAGTGGGAGTTGCCGGTGGGCTCTCACTGCTCTGCAGCAAAATTAGCCACATGGTGACCCCTTTCTTTCCGGTTCCTGGTGTGACACTCGAAAAGTAAGCACAAACACAGGAGCTTTTTTATTATTAGTAGTATTGCCGTAGTGGTCAGTTTTGCAGTAAACAGTCATTGGTTAGAAGTACAATGAGTTCTGTCAGTAACAGAAAGTGTGCGCAGCATGTAGCAAAGGAGATAAACAACAACAAATGAAGCTAATGTTTGTAGGAACGGTAATGAGACTCGTGTTGGCTTTCCCTGCAAGATGTCAGGTTAATAAAAGTATCAGTAAACAAATTTCTAATAAATCCATTATTTCCAAGCGGTGTCTCATTAGTAATTTCACAGCTTGAGCTGAAAGAAAAAGCAAAACAAGAAAAATGCACTGAAATAACACTTTCTTAGATCATAACGCGATCTAAATATGGTTTTGTTTTTGCCTCTGACTGTGTCATTTAGGTTTATGCAGGTGCATGCTGATTTTTAATTTGCTCACAGTCACACAATGTTCCAGAAACAGATCTAATGGCTGCTGTCTTTTAATTAGTCAGTAGTTGTGTTTAAGCTTTATTGTTAAAGCAACTAGAGCACATGGCAGACTATAGAATGATAAGGAGGCAGGCAGCCAAAGATTATTTTCATTGTTACTTCATCTGTTGATTTTTTTCAATTAATCACCTAGTTTCTTGTTTTGTCCAAAACTTGGAAAACTTAAGATATATTCAGTTTACCATCACATGAGTGTTTGTGACCAGTACATTAATGTTGTTTTTGTGTAATATAATTGCCAGTTTCTGACTTGTAAACACAGCTAAGTTGCAATTATTACCATTTCTCTGTTTTGATACATCCAACTTGGCCTGAAAATCAAACAAACACAACATGTCAGCCAAAGTCTCTCCCTCAAGGTATTTGAACCCAGTTTTAATCGATATATAATGTTATGCTGTTCGCGTACAGTGTTATTAACCCTTACACTACCAACTCTGTTGTAAAGATGAGAGTCTCTCCCATCTCTTCCATCCTTCCCATATAGCTTGCATGTGGCCTAGATGACACACTCACTGCCTTGCTTGGCAGCTCTGCCTCCAGCAGTGTATGAATACGTGTGTAAGTAAAGCACTACACTGCATAAACGCAGCCTATTTACCATTATGCGTTTCTTGTATGAAGCCAACATCAAGGTCAGGATCAGATTGCCGTTTTCTATCGAGGTCGATTAGAGAACACTAATTTTTCTTTGTGACACTGGCGCGGCGACAAATCAACAACTAAGACCAATACACGGGACAGCAATATTTCACATTTAGTGCTCAGTGACTATGATAAACAACAGTGTACATATATTACTCAGGTATACATCCAGCAAGGTCTTACATCACCTTGGGAATTGATATAACTTTATCTTTCCACAACTCTTCCGCCTCACAACTATATGTAAAGAAATGTTTTTTATCAGGCTTCTCACAATTCCCATATTTGATTCAGTGTGTCTCAAAAGAACACACTGTTTCTTATCCCTCATCACAACTGACAGACAAAGTAAAAATGCATCTCACTGAAGCAATCCACTCTTGACTGGCTATGGCTCCCATGAGAGAACATTCTCCCCACAACAATGAGCTACTTAGACTGCCAGAGGACACAACGCCTGTGCAAAGAATAGAGATAAAAAGACAAGTTAGATGTGGGGAGGATAGACGAGGAAAGGGAGGAGGAGAAGGAGGTTATGAATTTCACATAGAACAGATGTGAGACATATTGCGCCCTGGAATGAATGAAGAGATCATCTATAGCCTCCAAATGCTGAATCAAAGTGCACATGATGGGAATTAAAGCGCAATTAAAGGGGATGATCAGTGCCATGTTACCATACACAATCAGGATCACTGGGCTGAGATTAAGGAGGTGTGGTGATTTGCGTCGGCACCCGAGGAGAAGCAAACAAACAAAGCTGTAAAAGGTTGACTGCAAGATACAGAATCAATTCTAAAACAATCACTGTTACATTCAACAGATCCTCAGTACTGTGCTTAAGGAGTCTGTTTATTCATTGATGAATACACGCGGCATGTTTTATTCATAGTAACATATCTTCATCTCTATATTATGTACAGACAAGCTGAGGGATTGTCTGAAAGCAACACAGCTTCAATCAGGTGGTCTAATTATCATGTCTGTGAACCACATTTTTAAAAACTCCAATTATTTACATGTATAAATATATCATACATTTATAACAATGAACTAATGTTATTTTCACCATTAACTGGTCTGCACAGTCGCTACAAATCTGTAATTTAATTTCTAAATATGTAGCCGTCTGTGTCATTGTCTGCGCCTTGTCAAATTGACAAAATCATTACTGGGGAAAAGGGAAGACGTGCATGCAAGTTAAAAACTGTTTTAAAGGTGTTAGCGGGCGTACAATTTTGAGGTGCTTTACTTTCCATTTCCATTTACGGTACTTTATACTTATGCGTTTCCACCACCACGATGATCTAATGGCAATAGTTATCTCTCACATGAGATTTTTACCTTTAAAAGCATGTGATCATTTTATAAAATGCAAGTCATTCTTGACTTCTGGCTCCTTGTCGTGTTTCTGATGTCTTTGAACCCCTCACTCAGAACAACACGTTCCCCAAGTTGAACAACAGAATACATTAATAAAGCCCTCTAGAGTGACACAGAGATTGTTTTCTGATCTGACATCGTTTGTCTGATCTTTCCAAAACTGTTACCACTGATCACTGTTGAAAAATAAATTATAAGCTTTATGATGTGACAACGGTACACTTTGGTCTGGTTGGGTTTCAGCACAAATCAAGTTGGTTACGGTTTAAGAAGCACCATGGGGTTAAACGGATGATGCCGTTTTGGGGCACTTGCAGAAATGACTAACTCGGACGCAGTCATCTGAATAGGTCAAAGTCATCAGTATTTCACCAATAATCAGAGAATAGAGGGAAAAAAAAGAAGATTGCATATCTTCTTTCTACAGACATGATCATCTCAGAACCCCTCAGATTCAGCGGGGGTCCAACCCTAAACTGGGAGACAATTTGACCTTTAATAGAGTATCTTTTAAATGACTGCATTTGTACTTTCGCTTCAGTCAAGGATCTGAATACTTCTTCTGGCACCAAAACTTCAGTCTCTAAATGGAAATCCCCGAGAGTCTTTAGTCATTTCAAGCCGACCGTAATGAGATCAGTCGTATGGAAATGTTCGAATGAATCAGTGGATTGGAAGTAAAGAGAAGATGCAAAGTCAAAAATGTTTTAGTGAGACATCAAAGCCTTATCATTAAATATGGTTCTCCGCTGAGCCACACAAGGAGGCTCTCTTTGCTTGTCTGAGCTGAAGATCTATAGTGACCTTGTGGAGGACCAAGCAAGCAGAGAAAGTTAATGAATTCATACAGTTACTCGTGTGAAAGGTTGAATCAGCATTTTGTCATATTATATTGATGTAAATGTTTAATCCCCTCCTATATTATATTTTATCGTCTCCTCCCTTGACAATACATCTACACAATGGACAGCAGAGGGGTTTATCTCCTCAGGCTGGTTTCTGTGGACCCTCTCATCTGGCTGCAAATATTTCAGTGGGTCCATTAAAGAACTCCAATTACACAGTCATTTCAATGACCTTGACAGAGTGAGGAAAAAATCAATAGATGCCCCTGTTTTTATTTTTTTTTTCAACCCGTACAGGTCACTCCTCTCTCCTCTCCCCCAGCTCTAATTCTTTGTTTGACAAAGGATTACTGAGCTTTATCATCTCGCTGACAAAAAAAAGATGCCCATAAAAGCAGAAGAACAGATTTATTTATCTCCTCCTTGATAATTTGGTCTATATATCAACCCTTCTGGGCACGGGAGCGCCATGTAACACAGACATAATGACGAATAGGGGGTTACTGTCAACTGCACATTAAGGAGTTTCATTGTTATTGCTTTGCTCGCTGCAATACGTGCAGCTTAGTCAAAAAACTGAAAATCCCCCTTGCAAAGCAGCGCTTCTCTCCTGGGTGCCAGCCAGTGCAGGGCAAAATCACGTAGCGAAGTGTTTGAGCACCATCGGCACCACACTGGAATATTTGGGCATAAAAACTTCATTGAAAATATTCCGCTTTTTTTGTGGGCAGAAGTTCTCAATGCTGGCGTGAATAGGCCCAGCTGAGTTTAAGTCAGGCCAGCTGAATACAACACCATGGAAACAAGAACGGCACAGAGCACCCAATCATCGTCAGAACAGCGACAATCCAAAAGCGACTGCCTGCCAAACTAAACCGCTCTCATTAAAGAAATGCAAAAATATGAGACTTGGCCTCATTCAGCGGGACAAGTTTCTCCCCAGTAAACATGTGCCAATATTAGTGGATTGGCATTTTCAGACTCATTATTGAAGTCATTACAGAGTCTCAAGATGACAACGATATGACAGGAACTACCAGCTGCCACAACTCTGTCCGATGTTGCTGATGACTTCATCCGCAAGGAATCATTACAGGTTTGTGTATCTGTGCCCATTTAAACATCTCCATTCTTGAGACTGTCCTCAGTGGACAAAACAACGTTGGTCATTTGCTAAAAAAAAAGAAAAAAAGTGCTGGCTAAAAATGAGATATGTGACTTGTGTTTCCCTGACAAGTGACCTCTTGCAATTGTGCAAATAATGACTATCCTATTGGGGTAACAAAGGCGAAAGCAGCTGTAAAAAGTTTAGGGGTGGAAGAAATAGTGGATGGTTGGCTGCACAAAGTGCATGACACGACACTGGAGACCACGGTTTGCATCCGATCTCCTGCCTTCAGCCAGTTTCACTTTATTGTAACAGTGGTCACCTTTTCCTGACCTTTCCCAACTAGTTTTTGTGCCATTTTGAAAAAAACTAAAGTAATCAATTCATTTTGACAGTGAGTGCAAAAATCACCAAGAATTATCATCCACCTCAGCAGCTTTATGGAGGTTTTTAGCCTCTTTGCGTGTAGTTCAGTCTGAGCCGATCTGACAGCTGTTTCCAGTGGAAAAACTTTGATAACCCCAGCGTATGTATGCTGTCAACCCAGCACCAAACTTTAGACACGCATAGTTAGCAGCTAGCTTGAGTAAAAAGTTTAATCTAACAAACTTAAGATCTTGAAGTTTTTCCCAGTTGTTGGTGGAGACCAAAACAGAGCTACAAATTGAAGATAATCTTGTGCGGCAAACCTAAAGCTGTAACACCTGGTAAGCTGGTGTTATAGTGTTTTTTATTTGTTTTGATGTATCTGTGCCTCCTTGTGATCAAAAGAAAGACTTGATACATGTGAACAGCATTGCCACAAAGAATCAGACAGACAAAGCAAACATTTTTAACATTTTGTGTGGATGCTTTTTTGCCATTTTTACTTCATCTTACAAATACACAAGGTTAAAGTATTACCTATGAGGTTGAAATTCAGAAGTTGAAATTTATGTGTACCAGAAACTGTCTGAGACATGATTTCACAGAGTGCTGGACCAAATTTAATGTTATAAGGTGATAATGGACCTGAATAATGAATAATGCTGCTAAAGGTTTAAAACTAAAGCATGTCTAAATGCACATACATGCTATTACTGATGTTTTTTTATTCTGGATTTGCATTTGAGGTTTGTGTATTTGTACACACCTCCTGTGATTTTAATAGTTTTAGTATAAAATAACACCCTGATAACTCAATAACCTACTTTAATACTCCAAATTTGCTGCATATTATTTAACATATTTAACACTACACAGCACCTTTTCAACATGACTAAATGATATTAGTTAAATCCGACTAAACTGTCAAGTAAAGCTGATTATTTTGTATTCTGTAACGCTTTTAATCCATTCAAGCTTTAGTCAGTTGTACCAAAAGAAAAAAAACCTTTTTATGGAAAATGATCAAAAATAGAGCCCCTGTCACCGAGATGTTGACTCACATTTCTATCAGGCTGTCTATCTTTGACTTTGTTGGCATTTGAATTTTCAACATCCAAGGGCACGAACTGTTCGTCATCTCATTTATGTTAAGCGCTAATGAAAAACACCAAGTGGGAAGGAGAGGGAGGAGCAGAAATCTGTGGCTTCGCATATTCCAGCCTCATGAAAGGTGGCAATGTAAAGATTTAGACTGCATATTTTTCATAATGACAGTTATTCAGTCACAGTTATTTCCAGTCCACCTCTGGGGATGAAACAGAACTTGACACAAATGGTGTGTTCTTTTTTCCTTTCCACTTGTGAGAAAAATCAGTGCGACATATGCAAAATAATTAGACATTATTAGATAATTTGACATATGGGAATACCAGCTCTCAATGTATGCTCGTGTGCAGACTTCACCTGCAGATAAATTTGTTCTCTGATTGCTGTAGTTAAACAAACATGTATATATTTTGGGATGTTTGTTTTCTTGTTTTCTTTGTTTGTGTATATATTTGTAAACCATTACAGCATTCGCATTCAAAAGCTTCCATTCGGAGTGTAAATTTCTTGGGACGCTGCCGTTAACTTCCCCGTTTAGTATCTGATGCTCCTTCCCTTTGAATACGAGCTGCCAAGTGCAGCTCCAGTGTTCATGAATAACTCATTTGCTACCCAGGGGTTTCTTTTGTCTAATCTTAGACATTTAAGGGGAACACAGAAACACAAATGGAATACGTGGAATTTGGTCTCATTCAAATGAGCAGCCTCATTCCTTCATCAGAACAGTTTTAAAGCTAAATTAAATTTCCAGTCTTTTAACCACCACCATTGTCAAACACACTGTGTCACCGAGTTAGACCGCCCCTCGAGATATGAATTTTGCCGACCGCTTGCTTCTCTAGTTCCACCAACTTCAGCTAAGACCACACGATAGCAATACACAGCGGTGTATTTCTCCACGAGCAAACCGCAGCGAAAAAGCCACTCGTAGCCACAAAAAATGCTCAGAACAGCCTCCAGCAGCAGCTTGGGGGGAGCCCTGACGAGTCGATCACCGAGTGCAGCCGAGTTCCGCAGCTCAAGGAAGAAAATTTGGGATTATTACTTTATGGAAATGCAACTAGAGTTCTTGTCTTGCATATCATTTTATAACTATTATTATCGAGGCTTGACGGGGAAATGAGCGCAGATGAGCATTTTTTCTTCC
>JBCAUF010000790.1:5674385-5684595 GCA_038406115.1 Haemulon aurolineatum | reverse complement strand
TAGTGTACGGTGAACTAAAAAGATAACTGCAAATATGTTAATGTCTCTAATGCTAATGTTTTTGCTGCAGGCTACACCTCATTGCATACCATTGGTATCTGTACAAATTTAGCACCCAGCAACGTTTTTACGATGGCAAGATGTAAATCCAACATTGCTGCTGATTCAAGTAAAACACTGCATACACAAAGGCACACAGCCTTGCCTCAAGGCCTCACAGTATGATCACTGCCCTGGGGGATTCATATAGCAGAGCTAATCTGACTGCATTTATGGCTGAAGAAAGAGGGTTTACAAAGGGTTAATGAACTGTCGGGGGACAAATCAAAGGTGGCGTTTGAGTGATTTGACGGTTTTTATAGCTTGCTGTTATCAGCCTTCCAATATGGCTCTCCCAAGGGATCATGGTCCATACAAGGATCACAAAGCGTTATTGGATATTGATCAGGTCACGTGATTCAGTTGTCGTAGAACAACAGCAACAAAATAAAATAAAAGGTACCGCAGGTGGCAAAAGATAACGTCCAAAATGACCGACCTGCTGATTCTTGTCTGGAACGTCTCAGTCAATATTGCATTTATGGTGCTTCATGCTGTTTGTGTTCACTTCAAACACTGTGGGATATTTCTCCTAAAGCTTGCACCGTATTCAGAATATCAGTGAAATTATGTGTCATCATTTTCCCCCCCACACCCCCTATCCCCGATCTGAGCAACTAGAAAAAAGCCTTAAAGGAGACAAGTACCTAAGCCGTAAATGGTGAACCATTTTGCCAGTTGGCCCATCTTTGTCAGAAATAGTGTTTACAGTGTAGTATGTGTGAGTGTATTCAAAATTACAGTAATTCAGAGCAAACATAAGTGCACTATCTTTACATTACCATGTACAGTATAATGAAACCTTGACATTTAACAACCCGATACATTTGTATACAGCTAGCTTGTATCATCTAAAATTACTTTCAGATGAAAAAAAAATATTCACACATCCCTATCCTGGGTTATGCTTTGCCTTGTCCACTGTCACACACTTTTGATTAATGCCTGGCAAATCTATTTTTCAACTGAAATGTCTTGTGGATATTTTACACTGGTGTATAGTACATTAAAAAACCAACAATTCAGTGTTCAATCCATAAAATAATAAACAGGTCAACTTAAAACTGTTCACAGGCAAAGGGTGGCTACGTTTTCTGCTGATTTTGGATCGTCCACATTAGGTCAACTGGACGCCAGACCTTTTGGGCCACCCTTGTGCTCTGCCTCCTGTGACTAAATGTGAAGTTGATTTTGAAAATGACCGTTCAATAAGTTGCATCTGAAACAGAAGACGTAATGCCTCTTTAAGTAATGAGGGTTTGTGACTGGAACTGTAATTTAATACGACCCCAAAACAATCGGAACAGTCTTTCTATTGATTCACATGTAACAGCATCTCTTGAAGATGCAGTAAACCAGTGACATACATTCTGTAGTATGTGTGTCACATATTAAGTCATTTGAGAGTACAGTAAGGAGAGACACAGTTTATTTTGTCCCGGCTCTGGTGTACATTTCATGAATTGCCTTCAAGAAACAAGCCAAATATGAGCAACAAAACATACCCTTCATCTATATTTAGTTGTAAGATTAATTACCCTACCATGATACTTTCACATCGTACACTTTGAATAATTCATGCGGAGAGTCCTCAGTGGTCTCCGAGTATATTTCACACGCCTCTCATTTGGAACAATGTGGGGAAGGCAAGTGGTGGGAGTAAAATGATTATGAAAAAAAAGAGGGATCTTTGAATTTGAATGGTGATCTGTCAGAGTTGCTTGTCAAAAGCAATAGCTACAGGCTGCATTCAGTGGAACGTGTGTGAGCAGGATTGCGTTTGCATTGCCTGTGGGTGCTCAGGTAATGTCACTGCTTAAACAATGTTGGCTTGTGAAAACAGTAAAAAAAAACAATGTAGCACGAATTTAATCAAAATAAGCATGTTCAAGTTTAATTAAATTGCATTCTCTGTTGCGGATGGCCTCCAGTACAAACACTGGAATAAGATTACCAAACACTGTTCAAGAAACTTCGGAAATATTTAAATTGCAGAAGTTGCAGAAGGAGGGCAGTACTGTGGGAAGAATTCTCAGTCGTATTAAATTACTTTTGTTTCAAAGTAAGCTTGAGTTTGATTCAAACGGCCTTCCTCAGGTGGCTGTCATCGTTATGGTAAACTGAAACACATTTCCTGCTCCGCTGGCTCCCTTGGGTGTTGGGTGAGTGAGGCAGGGGAACACCCTCAGTGCTAATCACTGAACCACACACTCAGCCCCTGTAGGATCTCACAGTGTGTTTTTGTGATTACAGCAGCCAAAGTGACTGAATTCTCAGTTTCTTAAATAAAAGATTACATCTATGGCTACTTTTTGTTATTGTGCCATAAAAAAAGTTTGATAATGGCAAGTTAGTATTGGGGAAATAAGTTAAGATGTTACTGATTATAATCATAACAATAAAAATTCCAGTAGGAGTAAAAATGAACTGGTGCTCTTTACAAAACATACTAATGTGTAACAAAAACATCTTCAAAAACAAACATATAAATGGTCTAATTTAGGGCTTGAAAACTTGCAGGAACTCATTGTTACTAACACTTAATATTACAGCTAGTATCACTTTTGTGATTATGAACGCAGTATATCAAATAAACAGTCCAAAATGGCCTACACTTTCTCTACTTCATTCTCCTTTGTGCATCCTTGAAGATGGTTACTTAGTGAAGAAGGAGTATGTGGAAGCATTTGGATCCATCCAGGGACTCTGCAACTCACTACACAGCATCAGTTTAGCTAACAATAGCCCTGGGTGATTGGTTTAAGCACTAGGAATGGGGTGGTGTGGGAAACTAATATTTTAACAGTCTACCAAGGCAATGTGTTCTAGGCAGCTGCAGTGAGTGCAGTGTTTGAAGTGTACTTCCACCTCATACCGTCAATACGTCAATTAGATCACATCACATCTCACACACAACAATTGTCAACAATATCAATATCAATCAAACAGAATGGCCTGGTGCGGCACAATTACAGCAGAACCAGCAAGGGAGCACTTAAGTTCATTTGCATTTTTAATTCTAACACCCAGGACTTGTTGTGTGCTCAAATAACCACCAGGTTGGTTCTGTAAGCAAGGTGGAAACCCAGGAAAATGCCTCTGGGATACGAAATTACTATCCAGCTGTAGTTACTACAATGTACAGTATAATGCACTTTATTGCAAATTTTTGACTGAAAAGAAAAACACGAGGACACGTCAGGTAACGTGCAGGAGGATGCAAAGTAGGCAAATGTATCATCTGGTTACTTTAATTACTTAGTCTGAGTAAAAATCTGTGGCCATCACACAGTAGCAGTGCACTTGAATATTAAGCACACTTGTGCCCAAGACACAGCAGTGATGAGTTCATTTATTTTTTATAATGATTAATTACCCAATGCCCCAAAATGATCGCTCAGGTTCAAAACCGGTCAAAAGGATCTAATGGTAATTGAGTTTTTCTACACATCAGGGAGGTAGTAGGTTACACAGGGATTCCAAGTTTATCCATGAGCCTTGATTTCCATTAAAGCCGTCAAGACTTTATTTTTTTTATATTTCATAGTGAAGCTAAACTCCAACCTATTGCATCCAATATAGTATATCAGTATTTGGGTGTTGTATTATTGTGTATTGGGGCTTAAGTACCTCATGATAACATGTCTTAGACTCCAGACATCCTCCAGGTTTTAAACTGCACAGTCACCCTTTCAATTATACAACATATTGTGTTTGTATTTAAATGTAATAAAATGGGTCATAAAATGTCTAATGTATGATTACAACGTACAATCGAAATGTGTTTTGTGATAATAGAGACGATTTCAGAGCATTTTTGGGACAATAATTTCTGAGGCAGTTTACGTGACAATTTAATCTGCAATGCCGTTGAGAGATTTTATATTTTCTTTGGTCTGTAAAACAGAACTAAACAGCATGCTTCTTTCTCCATTTGCTAAAAAAATGTATCATGCACTAACATGTTCCTTATTGAAGGAGCAAGTAGTTGAGATAATAAAAGTGAAACATATAATACAAGACAATTTGACAACATTTGAAAACTGGATATGTAATTCGTTATGATTGCATAGGAAATTATACAATGCAAATGTAACTACAGTAGACCAGATTTGACCAACCCAGTGTGGCTGCCATTTCTGTAAATCTAAGTATATACTAGAGCTCCATCAATCAATTGTAAAGGGTATCAAATGTCAGCACCACTGGGATAAGCGTTGACAGTCTTGTATTTTGCTCTCAGTGGCACAATGTCTTAGGCTAGCCTTATTACAGACTGAATGAAAGATTAGAGAGACAGTGGGCAAAATTCTGACTTCCCAGTTACATTTAAGCACTTTAAACACTTATTTAACATGAAAGGCTACATGATAGTTTTATTAATCAGAAATACCAGAACTGAGGTATCAGTGCAAGATCCAGAATTGGTTGGTCTATACTACCAAAGAAATCCAAAAGTACTTGTGACTTGTGACATTCTGTTGCTAATAAGCGAGAGTCAGTTCACATTTATCAAACAGCAGAGTAGCAGAGATCATTTGCTGACCAACTTTGCTAAGGGTTTGGAGACAACTCAACAATCCTGTATTTATACAGTAGATGCTTTGTGGAGAATATTTTTGTAACGCCTCTCAACCACTTCCTCACATTAAAAGTTTGTTGCCACCTGGAGACCTAGGGCAGGTTTCATTAAGGGTCTGTTTGGTGGAGATAAGCCGCAAATGAAACTACTGCAGACCAACCCTTTTGCAAAGAAATCATTAACATGGCCATTTCTCATGGCACTCCACCAATTTCTCCCATCGTTCTCAGCACCCTGAACACTGACAGTGTCTACTTAACTTAATGACTTTCTTGACTGCTTCCAGGTAAGTGATTGGGAAGTATATAATCTTTTAAGAGGGCTGAAAGGTAACGCTTAGAGGAGGGAACGGCTAATAGTGTTTTATTATGAAAACAGATTAAATTAATCTTTGGATTAATCAGTTGCTCTATGGACTGCCTTTTGAAAATCTCATTATACTCCTTTCACAACACTGCAGTATTAGGGAGACACTCTCTCAGTATGTGACTGTTGTTCACATTTCATTCCTTAATTCACTGCCATTATGTGTCGTTTTTTTTTTCTGCTTGTTTTACCAGAATTTTAATGTATGTTGCCATGTCATTTGCTGTGTTTGCGGTTGAGAGACGTTTTAAAAACATTTATGTCAACTACTTAGATGCATTAGAAACTGAAGATGCAGTATTCAAGGTAAGCTGCTGCCGAGGAAGGACATGGACCTTGAGTTCTGAGCTTATCTGCCATGGCAGCTGTTTTATAAAGGCTGCCACACCTTCAAGCCTCTGTCTGGCCAGCCCTCAGTGCACCCCACAGTCCATCTGCTTCTTTTTGCTGACAATATCAGTGTTCCCTGTGCACACACTTTATTTACACCTGTTTATTTTACATTAACAGATTCAATCAGATTGCGAAGTACAGAGACAAAGGCATTGTTAAACTTGAGATATTTCCTACGCTATTAGACTCTGGCAAAGTTTGTGGTGCCAGCAACTTCGGTCACTGACCTATGAACAAATTCAGCAAGCTTCCAAACAGCTCATAAAAAAGACCATGTGCCTTATCTTTTTCATTTTAAATTTACTTCAAATACACTAAAGTGATAGAATGTAAAAGTAGGGAGTAAGCATAAAGTTTAAGTGACTGATTTTTTTATTTGATGATTGCCCAGATCTTTATCATTCCAGGAACAGCTCTCATCATGAGAGGATGGAAGGCGGCCTGAACCTTAAGTTCAGCAACAACCCCACAATAGTAATAATACAATGCCAGAATATTAAAAACAAAAAAACCCACAACAATAGTATAAAATGGAATGAGGCAGTAAAACTGAAAAAGATGTGGATATAACTATGACAAAGTCAAGGATGAAACGTAAAAACTACAATAAAACTGCATTATTAAGGCAGTCCACTGGTGCGGCGTACATGCAAGTAATGAGCCAAAATCTTGTAAAAACTGCTTGTGGGTAAAGTTTTAACAACCGAGACCATGCCAGCAAATGTAATACCGAAGAAAAGACTGCTTCAAACCACCCAGTCACCACCCATTCTTTCTAACCTAAACTCTGAAACAGCCGAATGACCTAAATTTGCAGCCCTAAGAGGACATGAAGGAGTTCAGAGGTCACTGATGCAATGAGGGACAACATTAATGTGATTAATATTACTTTTAAAATAACTATTGAGATAACTGGCCAACAGTTGTGTGTGTGTGTGTTGTGGCTAAATCGGTCAATAGATGGCCTGGAAACATTTGCAGAACTTAAAGCTGATATACCATTGGTAATGTGGGTTTATCAGTTGCATCATTGGGAGGTGGAGCCATCCATTTATCTCAGTCTGTGGCACTTGCTCAACCAATGCACAGACATCTCCTCCAGGAGTGCAAAAAACTGTCTCAATGTTATGTGGTTTCACTACTGACCCGTTTCCAACTGTTTTCATTAAGGTTTCAGTGCGAGTGGCCACAAAAACTACTGCCAAAAACAGCACTGCAATGTGCTACTTGTTCCAAGGTGCCCCTTAGGGTTGCTTCTAAGGACGCTGTGTCATGATGGTGGAAAAGTTCAGGGGAAAAGGTTATTGCTTCCAATCTGGCGGGGGGAAAAAAGGAAACATGATGACTCTAAGCTAGAGGGCACTACTGTGGCCTAATTATAGTCCAGATGGTCTGAATAGGTAGGACTTCCAACAATTAATTACTGAATGTCCATGTGCTACACATGGCCAGAATCCCTCTAAAACAGTGAACAAACATATCCTCAGTTCATATTGAATGGAATAATTGATATTGATTGATTTTATCTATAAAATATACCCGGTAGACTTTGATGTTTACGTCTTAAAACACAGCTGAACTGCCTCTGTCACATTTGGTTTTGTTTGTAGAACACAATCTCTCTGGGGAAATTTCTGTGACATTTCATGACCTTGCTCATAGTAGCTGTGTGTCTGCCTTTTATCTCAACCCAATCACATATGTCCCTGTGATGGCATGAACATCAAAAAACCTAACCTTTTCCCTTGATCTTGACTAAATTGTGTTAGATTCAATGTGCACATGGTTAACTAGTTGTGTTGTGCCATATATATTTCGGGGACTTTTGCCAAGAAAACTAACTTGCCTTCGAGGTACATTTTTAAGGACATGGCTGTGATTTAGAAATGGGAGTTACTGTGAATTTCTGGCACCCTATTCGCAAAAAACGAGGGCGTCATGAGGGAGCAGAAAATAGTGCTTGGCTTTTCCCGACAGACGTCTTACTGGTCAGACAACAGGAAGTTAAATCGCTTCAGACATAGTTTGACAACTTCCTTTCTTAGCAATATGAAGATGATGTGTGGCTTTGTCTTGGCCACCATTTTTTTCCCTGTGACAATTAATTTGATATATATCATGTATGACAAAGCCCATGGGCCCCATTATAGGATCCAGGATATCCAAAGGGTCTTATGAAGACACTTCAAACCTATCTTCTTTCGACAGATACAGTACACTCCATTCTGCCTTAATAAGAGAAAAGAGCTGCCTCCGTCTGCCCATACAGGAGTCTATTTTTTATGAGTTGGTACAGTAGCATGCGTCAAGTTATAAAATGTTGGGTGCCCTTTTTAGATAGGTGTGGAGTGCAACAGAGGAGGAGAAAGGGAGGCGGCATTATGGAAATTAGTTGTAATTAAAGTGGAGAGAGTCAAAACAGCACAACAAGGCACAATCATGGAGCTTGTGTGATCATCGAGTCAGAGGTGTGAGATAGGACAACCGTCTGTAGATATAACAAAGGGGAAACATAAAGGGATTTTACTGTTTGATGATGGGGGTAACTTTCTTTGATGTGGTACATTTTGTGCAGGGGGCGTGTTAGAGATATGGAAATGACTCGTCAGAAGTGCGGAGAACTGCTACGTCTTTGGTTGTTGTTGACCCCTGGAAGAAGTGGACATTTGGCCTGCTACAGTGGAGGTCATTTTATTTCCTCAATGAAATGTCTTTTAAAGGGATGCATGGGATGTGTTTCAGTCATTTTAGGAATATTTTGTTAATTCGGAAATGTGTAATCTTCACTGGAGGCTAAAAGGTGTCACCAAGTGCGGTATGAATGAATAAACTCTAATGCCATGTTAGTAAACTGCGCCGTAAACAAGCTTTTCTAAAGCCTGACACTTTCGATGCCTTTCACTTGACATTTTGTTATGTCCCTGACACCGTCATATTTTGTCGTGCAATGGATTTGTTGGACCAAAATATATTAATTCTAAAGCTCCCTTATTTGGTTCAGTTAACACAATGACCCCCTCCTTTGTTTGTGCTCCAGTTGTCTTCTTGATAGAAGTTTAAACGCTCTTCCTCTTCAATTTACTCAATTATTTTTTTAATCAAATCCCTTCAGTTATCAATATGCACGGATAGCACCAAAATATAGACGCAAAACAAGCTGTCAGACTGACATATACAGATATAATATTTGGATTGTAACGCCATAATGTTAACAAGCTAGCTGCAAGATAGTATCTGGTTATGGTGATGATGACTGAAACCTTTCGCTCATGTATACATTTAAAACACTGTGCTGCTCTTTTAAAATCTGTTAAACAAAACTAACCAAACGTGTCAAGTGTCCTAATGTAAATCAGGTTTACGGCAACACATATCAGCAGTCACAGTATCAGTTTACTACGCTATGTGAAGATGATCCTTATTTAAATTGCATGTGATGCAGCATGTGAAGTGATGATTAACCTGGCTAAAAGAAAAAATAATATTGTGAGCTGTGGCTTCAGATGCAGTACTTCAAAAGAGATGTGATCACGGATGCCGGTAAATATGAGTTGGGCGTCTATCACTTCAGAAGCTTGAAAGGCCCCAAATTACCTGCAGGCTCAGGCATTTTTTCCTCCTTTCATTGAAGCATATGAAAACAATTATGTATGTGAACAAAATTTTAAGCAGTCCTGATGTCTAATGCATTGAAATTGGCTAACACCCCGTGGCCTTCACTTTTGTGTTTCCACTGTGATGCTGTGATAATTCACTTTCACTGTACGAGCTCCTTTTTTGCTCAGTCACTCAAACAAAAGTCTTGACTTGACTCATCAAATTCTCAAGGTGCAGCCGAAAGCAATTACAGAGCCTCTGGGTAGAAGAGCTATAGCCAAGGCCTTTTTCTTACTCTGCCCCTAATAAAGGCTCGCCTTACAAACAAGATGAATCATGCTCCTCTTTTCCTTGGGCCTCAGCACTTTGGTGAAACCTCTCAGACTAGCATTGTATGCTCATTACACGTACACCTCACCGCTGAAAACAATAATGGCTCAGATTTCCACACCATTTTAGCAGGAGGAAGATTAAGCCTAAAGTACAGCTCTGTTGGAAGTAGCATGCATAAGATGTCCCTGTGAGGCTCTTAGTCTGTTTCTGAGCTCAACTTTGGTTTCCAAAGGCATGCAGCGCCTATCTGAATCTCTGGATCAGGGGCATTTATTTTTCCTTTTGTCACGCTGTGCATGACAGTGAAATGGAACAATGTAATAGGTGCAATTCTGACACATGATGGTAACAAGAACTGCAGGTTACAAGGTACGTGTTCATGGTATAATCATATAGAAAGGATGCATTCATCACTCAGTGTACGACTCTCCCCCGCTGCTGCATCCTATTACTCATCTGCTCATGTGGAGCAGATGAGTAATAGGATAATAGGCTGAGTAGTATACACAAAAGTTGGGTTGTAAGATGGATGCAGCTTAATAAGGCAATTCAGAGATAGGCAAGCTGTTCTTATTTTCCACAAAGGGCATCTGGCATCATGACGTTTCTGTAAAGTTGGTGGCACTGGCACTGATTTTATGGGATGACATGGATTTACTCCCATCTGTGTAAGAGTCAAAAATAATCATTTGTCTGAAGGCGGAAACAATCTCAGTGTGGGACACATAAGCTATTTCAGGCAGCAGAGGGATGGATGCAAAATTCCAATTTAAGTGTTATAGATTAACAAAGATATATCATGAATTGTTTAAAACACAGGAAGTGGGAAATATACAACCC
>JBCAUF010000790.1:5656977-5668160 GCA_038406115.1 Haemulon aurolineatum | reverse complement strand
GAGTTTTTGTAATAGTAAAATGCACAAACACAGGCACAGACTCTCACACCAGTTTTACAACTGTTGGATCGATATTACCCACTGTAAATAGATAAAGGTATGAGCTACATGCCGAAAATCTAAATTCATACTCAGTATGAATTGGGAAAATAATTCATCTATCAGTGCTGCTTTATCACAGTTAGTGTAACAGCACCCTGGATAACGCAAGAGCCGAGAGTATATACCCTATTTCAGACTTCATAGTGATTAACTGTGAAATATGGATTGTATGCATAATCATATTATGATCTATCGTAAAGTATTCCCAACATGCATATGATTGAGACGTCAATTCTTTGTTCACCTACGCGTGAAGCAGCCATACACATACATTTCTCTTTTTTTTCTTAATCAATATAATCAAGAAGTAACTAAGGGTGGAGGCTGAGCTGCAGCATGCACTCTCAGAGGCAACTGTCAGAGGTCTATCCTATAGCACATTTGCTTCTGCTGTAACTAGGATGAATAGCCAAATAACTGGGAGCTGTATTATATTCAGCTTAGTTCCCCGTAGCAATCATGCAGTATACGAAATGAAAAATGTTGGCAATTGTTGAGCTTCATAAGTTGTACTCTTGGTACACAAGAGAGGCAACATTAAGTTTTGTTAAAAAAAAAAATAAAAAAAAAAAAAATGTTTAACAAACTAAAAGACAGTAGGCGATCTAAATCCAGGGTTGACAATATGAGATAATTTAGATGCTGGGCAGTATATATTTTAGGTAATGTGCAGAATGAGTAATTATTTGCACATTATCAGGGAATGATAACATACATACCACAAACATGATATATCTATCAGAGGTGAATGCAGATATCCATATCAGCAGTTGCTGTGCTTTCTCATTAAAACAGCGAGTCTTTTTGATTAAGCATTTCAGGATTGACTGTGGAAGCAGAACAAAACAACAAAACATTACCGACCGAGATAACAAAATATTATAAAAAACATCATGTTCAGGTGCTGTTAGCACTCAGTGGCATTTATGTGATTAGTAGACGTTGAAATTATCAGCTCTGCCCACTGCCTGAGAGCTGCGTCCTGCCTTAAAGATCTTCCCCATTCAATTTAACGGCATGTTGCCCCCGTCCTCCTCAACTATTTGCCTGTGCCGTTCCGAGGCAGTGCACCGCTTCTGCTCTCTCATTGGACGGGACAGTCCACAGTCCTAGCCGAAGACGGGTGACCATTACCTCCAACCCAACTCTGTCGCATCACTTAGCTCACATTTAATTAACTCCAACCAGCCTTACTGCTGGAGTGATGGCTGCAGAGGACTGCCCATTGGGGGTTTTCTGATCAAGAAGTGGACAGGAATACAAACTAGGACCTCACGCCGAAGGAAAATAGAATCACAAGCTGGTGATCGTGACACCACGGCTTGTGAAACACATACTGAAACAGTATGGATTATGCTCTGTGCTAAGGGCTCCACAACCAACCCTTTATTCTACTGGTATCCCTAACCTCCCTCCTCCTGGCTCCCTCTCTGATTTTTCACTCCTGTGCTTAATTAGGCCCTACAGTTAAACAATACTCTAAGCTTCCGAGGGTCTTACTTTACCAGCAAGAAAGAGGGAGACTAGAGAGGGGGAGATTCATATTCAACTCACATGAAACTAGAAAAAAAAAAAAAAAAACTCTGCTGACACGCCATAATTCACCCCATGCTCTGTGGCTCCCCTTGTGGGTGGAAACCAGCTAATAGACACACATGCACACAACGAGCCGCTAATACATATAGTATATTCTATGTGGTGCGACATAGTGGGGTGGTCTGATGCTCTGTTTAAAGGCATGTCAGAGTGGCATCTCTATTTAAAACGACTCCGTCCGTCTGTTCTGGCCTACATTCTGTCTGGATACCAAGTGATCCATGAGGACTCCTCCACAACAGTGTCAGCGGCGCTTGACAAATGTGCTAGCCCCGCAAAACGCTTGTACAAGCACAAACATATCTGGACTATTTATCTTCCTGCTGGAAAATTTATCAGAATATGAAAGCGTATCAACCGCATCCGTTTTGTTTGGAATCAAATCTGACAATACAGTAACGGGCAGACATTGGGCAGATGATAGATGGCGAAATGTAGGAGAAAACAGAAAATAGCAATTTCACACTGAAATTATTTCATGTTTAATATCCGGTTGGTTTCCTTCCAGCTATTCACATTTTAGTTGTGAAGAAGCAATTCTGAAGTTTGATGTGCCTTGAAATAACTGTGGCCAGAGATACATCACAGACTCAAAATGAGTAAAAAATATTTTGCCCTGTGGATCACCTATTGTTAGACCCCAGATTTATCAACTGTACCATTCAAAAACACACACGGTTCCTTTTTATGACCCCCTTGTTCCACAGAAATAAAATGTAAGAGTGTCTGATTATTTTTAATTTGGCTTTTTCCTCACACAGGACCCCGCCCAGATATAAGTGCCTGGTTATTATGACCCTGGATGTATGGGAAAAAATTAAAATTCTGACATAGAGTAGACATTTAATTAGATACTGTGATGTTCTTTTGAGCTTCTGCCCACCTTTAACAGGTGTGTATGAGAAGATCTGAGGCAGACGAGACTGGTACTTTTCCTTACATTAACATCATAAAATCGCTACCGTTGTTTTCACTCTTCTGTTAATAACATATCATATTTGTGGGCATCCTTGTAATTCAACAACTTTGGGAAATACATGCATTTGATTTACTGCCGAGATTTAGGCGAAAAGATGAAAACCACTTTATTTGTACCATGAATATATAGACACAGAAACCATTTCTGATTTCTGTTATCTCTGAAGTGAGCCAAGTCAGCTATTTACTACAGTTTCCAGTCTTCGAGTTAAGCTGACAGGCTGCTGGTTGCAGCTTCATATTTAACATAGAGAAAGAGTGGCATCAATGTTCTCAACTCTCAGCAAGAAAGTGATTAAACCAGTTACTTAACTACTCCTTTGAGAGTTGACAAGTATCTCACCAGGTTGTGAGATGTCTGCTTTCCAACATTTAAGATCGTTCTGTGCTTTACAAGGAAAAGCTCTCAAGTCACACCACCTGTTCAAACATGTCCAGTAGTAATTTCCTTGGTTGCCAACAGACTTCAATATAAGTGAAATAATTTCACTTTCAAGGTGACAAATGGAGATTTTTAGAACAGGGACAAATTTATAATTATGCCCTTTTGTGACCTACTAATTTACTCAATCAATTTTAAGTTGAACTATTCCCTTGACTTGAGTAAAATGTGCAGGTAGCAATTATCCGACTTGATTAATATGTTTCATTACTTCACACTTCTGCACATTATGTTTAATCTCACCTTGGCACCAACTGTGGCACCTCCATCGCCCTTAACACAGAGCTGATTCTTGAATGACAAAAGAAACAGGATTCCTAACAGAGCTGTTCCAATACTTACTGTCACTGTATCACTGCCCTGTACAGAGTCAATGGCACATTTTTCACTCTGCCTGCTCTCTCTGAGCAGCTTGAAGCCTAGCTGAGCACATTAATCCTCTGGGATGGGGCCCTTTAGAATCATTTATTCACAGTTGGGGGTAAAGCGCCCAGGAGTCAAAGGTCAGTATTTGGCCATTCATATCACCATAACCCTGGGGCTTTTCCATCAATGTACACTCTCCATCTGGGTGAGACACCACAAAGGTCGAGGCGCACATTGTTGGGAGTGGTACTTTCTGCAATTTTCTGGTCACTGGTATCTCAAGCAATGCGGTCACAGTTGGGTTAGCATATGCCATCTGGTGCATATTTTCATCCAAAATTGCTTACATGAGCGAACACACTGGCATCAGTGGGCATTTATGCAGTTTGACAGTTACATTAAAGATCTGTTCAATTCTTGCATGACTTCCATATATGCAGATAAGAAAAATAAATAGCTGGCAATATATACTCAAAATGACTGCAGTGTTTGGTACATTTAAAAATGCCTTGAGGAGCATGTGCGTGAGTCATTACAGTAAACATCAGTAGCCTCAAGCAATCGCAGAAACTCCATAGGCATGCAATCATATTTCTTCTATGGGTCAACCGCTGCAGTACACAATAACTCTAAGGCTAAACTCTCATTGGGTATTCATTGCCAGGAAGCTGCCTATTCATAAACACGGAAACAATAACAGTATGACACAGTAGCTGAATATTTAAATAGCCTGAAGAACAACTCACATGATTTCACATAATTACTATCCATGGATGTCTATTCAGCACAGGAGCAAATGACTGCTCTTGGCAGAACATGAGGGGGAAATTAAATGTTCAGTTTTTCTTCATAAAGACTGGATTTTAGTGGCATGAATCCCTTTTGTTTAACCATGGGCTAATGGATGCTCACACTAATATACTGCATCTTTCTCCACTATTGTTCGTGAAGTTTGTAAAGTGACTGATGTCACGTTCTTCAAATTATTTATAGATACAAATTTTAATTGATGGTGGGTCATGCTGTTAATTTGTTCCAACCGCTGCTGATGATCCAAAGTCTCATCTCTTTAAAACTCCCTATGGGTCCTGATGGAGAGACTGATAGGGAGAAAGAGAGATTGGCACACAATGCTTAGGGGCCCTAGTTGGGCTCCCTGCCATTCTGTGGTTTCACATGTGAAGAACTTTCATTACAAGTTGAGAATGCGCTCCGCAGCACTCCTGTCAAAAGCAACAACATCAGTGGTGCTGCTTTCGGGAATTTCATCCTCTTTTCACCCGGCTCTGTGGTGTATCACCACATTGGCAGCTCTGTCTCCACCCATCTTTCATCTTTGGCAGTGTTTTCGCTTTCATTATAACAACTCATCTCCATGTACTCTCAGTAATTTGCCATTTGTGGTCGCCTATGGGGCTATACAGCAGAAACAATGATGGAAATAGACAATGATAACTATGGCTTGGATTCTATCTTGGTCCACAACATTGTGCACTGAGGCACATAAAAGGATATGTTTCATCCTTAAAGCGATTCTGACTGAAACTGTGCTTCGGAATGAGTGGATGAATCTCATGGGGATGGGTTGATGCAATTTGTTCAATGTTTTATCCTACATTTACTTGTTTATTATGTGATTTTTTGCTTTAATAGAAGAATAAAAGAAGAGAATTAAAGTGACAGTGGCAATATACATATGAAAATTGCCTTTGGGGTGGATTTAACTGAGATTCACTTTACCCATCTGAATTCCCAAAGTCTTTAGGTTTCAGCTAAAGATGGGCACAGAAAGCACTGTTGAATGGGATCAGTCTTCATGTCACACAGCCACAAGTGCTTTTCCCACATGCATTGGCAAGAACGAAGGTGGAAGTCTGTCTCCAAGAGGTTGCATGGTCAAAAGAGTTCAGTGCTCCACCGGGTCATTTCATTGAACATCGGGGCAAAAGACACATCGACTATAGCAAACTATATTTACCATAATGTGACAGAGACATAAAAAGAGTGGAGGAGGAAACTGCAGGACTGTTGAGAGGTTCTTTAGTCAACAGACCATGTGTGACGTTAGTTAAGATAAAAATGAAACTCTGCCTTTTGTCCGTGCAAAAAAAAAAGTGCATTTATAGTACTTAAAAGTGAGTGCACTGTTCAGAGTGGCTGTGACTCTTAAGCGCCATGATGAGCCCTATATTCCCAACATCTGACCCTGAGATACAACATAAAAAGGTCTCTCTGGAGGTGTATTGCACTTGAATCGTGCCCTTAAGTTGAGAACGAATGCTTCATAGAACACTCCATCACATCCTCATAGAGGTCAGGCCTCTGGAGGATGCAGACTTTCTCAAAAAAGTTTTTTTTTCCAGGTGTAAATGCAGCCACATCGCTGTCATTGCATTACACCCCAGGCAACATCCCCTCTCTCTCTCCATCTGAGTGCAGCAGAAACCTTAAGTGCCAGAGGACTACTTCGAAACCTTAAAAGCACCCATGCTTGCCTTTGTCTCCGTGTCACTTGCTTCCCCCTTTTTATGTAATCATAGAACCTTCTTTCCTCCGCTCAAAGGAAAAACAAAGCAAACGGAAAAGCAGGAATTGTTTTAACTCCATCCGAATTGCCGCCGCAATCGCTTCAGTTGGGTGTGAGCCATTCGGTATCATAAGGAATCAAAGGCTGATATTTCTAACACAGTTATTACCGCAGTGCAACTGAGAGGTGGGTGTGGGTAAGCAAAGATGAATGTACTCATTCAGCACTCCACCCCACCATTCAATTCAGTGGAAGTGTCCTCGTATGTGTAGCCGCTCTTGAAGGGTATGCTTGTCTGAGTTCTGAGGCAACGCACTGAAGGAACAGGCAGCCAGCAGACAATCACAGAGGAGCTCAGTGCGTCCATTAAGGCTGTCAGTTAGCAAGGGCCTTGATTAATTGCACACTGCATAGTGGCAAATTAAGGCAGGTCTCGAGCCCCCCCCCACCTCCTCCTAATAATTAGGTAAGAATAGATTGCCAGAGAGAGAAGGGTGAATACTGGGTGCCTGGCGTCACTCAGTCTGCCTTACATGTAATAAAAGGTCTCACACTGTGTGAGCATGGGCAATAAGCTTGTGTGTGTGTGTGTGTGTGTGTGTGTGTGTGCACATCTGTGTTGAGGAGTATATATTTGTATGCATGACTGTGGCTTGTGTGAATGACTGAGGAAGTAATGATGGTGCTGATGGTGCATACATTTATGCTTGCCCTCTGTGGCTCTTGCTTGTAAGCTTGTATGTGCACGGTGTACGGTACAGTATGTGCATGGAATGTGTATAAGCTATTGAGGTAGACTTTGATTGCTTGTGTGTGCATGTGTGTGTGTGTGTGTGTGTTTTGCTCGAGTATGTATGAAAAGAGCAATGCAAATACAGCAGTACATCACGGACGACACTTTTCCCATGCACCCCTGCAGCCATCACAGCCTTGAGCTGGGTCTTAACCAGCTGCCTTTTCTGCGTGGCATCGTTGCAGCTGCAGTTACACCTGTCTTTTCAGCGTGAGTGTTATCATCTGATCATGCCGGGATGCATTAAGTGACAGGTATAACTGCTGCCGGTGAGGATTTTACATTCACTGAAGCAAGCCACATCCCGAATTCCACTAACACTGGACTCTGGGGAAAGGTGAATACAATTTAAGCACAATCTAGGCATTTGTGTAGTTGCGTCAGCAAAGCCTTACCCCACGGTCCGTTCAGACAATCTGCAACAATTCCCCAGTGGTGACACAAACCCACCAGCTCTTGCCTTGATCTCAGACCCACAATTTCCTATCTCACTTCAATGTTTCTAAAAAAAAAAAAAAAAAAAACCCACACACACACACACACACACACACACACACACACAAAAAACCCTGTGGTTCTTTCAACCCATTCACTGGTGGTGTTCACAATAATTATTTATGCCTGAAACCTTTTGAAGATATGATCACTTACCCGAACACTCTACATATGAAACATCTCTGCCGCATTCTCAGTCCCCTGTCTCCTGTCCATCTGATGGAACTAATGTACTTCAGCTTTAATTAATGCAGCCGTCAAAACTGGCCCCATAACACCTCACGCTTCACTCGCATTTGTGCATGTAGCTCCAGCTCAAATCATATTTGTGGGCTTCACGTTTGCACTGTTCTGACTTACGCACTTAGCTACATACATTGTGAACTGGGCTGTGAGCATTTACAAAACACTTCCGAATGCACAGCAGTGGTGTGGTCGAACGGATCCGTTAGATACTGACAGACAACTGCAGCAGACAAAGTGCTGAATAACATATATGTGCATACAGTGTGTGTGTGTGTGTGTGTGTGTGTGTGTGTGCATATATATATATATATCTGCATCTGTTTTTCTGTTGCTAAGTCCTTCCGTGTGATTCTGCATGTGTGGCTTCACTAACTGTATACATGCGTCTTTACATGGGGGTAATCAAGCAGAAGTACAAATGCCCATGTAGCTATAAAAAAAAATACAGAGCATGATGGAAAACAAGGTTGAGTACCGTGCAGGATGTGTTCAACATCCGGCACGCACCGATATGCTTATGTTAGGACTTCAGCGGTAAACAGACAACACTGCTGAAGGTCTACAGTGTGAGGACTGGTCAGTGGCCTTTACATATTGTTCAACAGTGAAATGGCCTCTGGGAAGATGAGTTCTTTCATGTGTTGATCCTGCAGGGAAGGACGCCGAGCTTTCTCTCAGTCAGTAGGGGCTTAATCGTCTTACAGACAGTCTGTGTGGAGTCCATTAAAAATCGTCTTTCCTTTTTCTAAGAGGCCTTTTTCTTAAACCGTGACCATTTTTCACCATAGGTGGGTTTTGTCAGTGTGTTAGAGCAACAAAAGAGGAAAAAAAAAAGAACAAACCGCAGACAACATGTTCATGAGAAAATACAGTGGAACAAGGGCCATGGTGCTCGGTAACCTCCTTACATTGTTGCTGAGAAGGGCTGGCATCTCAGAAGAGCAGCGGCAATCATGATGATCAAATAAACGCCCTCAAATTCTCATTTACTCTTACTTCCCTGTTCATCATTTTCTACCTACCCACATGCCTTTGGTGACTTGTACTCTCAAACAATAAAGAGGCAGTGGTATATTGTTAATCTAATTCTATGGAAATTACTGGCTGATTCAACCTCACAGGGTTGTCAAAAGCTACGGTGACCCTATTCCACGTTCAGTTTCTACTGTTGCTCTGCATGCATGTTCTACATAACCTTTCATACAGTTTTCAGAGGACAATGGGTCCTTGACGGAGGGTGGGGAAGCTCACTTGACCTGCTGATCTGACCAACACTGCCAAATCCTTTGTTCCTAATAACTGGGGTGAGATCACAGAGGCAGAAGACTATTCTGTCGCACACAAAGATGAAAAAGTCTAATTATCATCGCCCACCAGCGAGTTTTAGTTCTGTGTAGTTGTTCATATACAAGGGCAGAGAGGCAAGGAGCAGAGGTTGGATTACTACTGTTCTCACTGTCCTCTTACATGAGAGACTTCGTAGGGGAAATTCTCTGAAAGTACTCTGTCCCGACATGGATCAGTGCTGATCAGAGGGGGGCAGTGCATGCCAGAGTCCTGGGAGAAAGCCCTATTAGTTGTCTGTTTGGATGACATGCTCAGAAAAACTGGAAAGGTTCAGTGGTTCCAGCTATAGTGTTAAAAAGTTAATGCTGATTAGCATGTCCATACAACTGTTTTGAGAGAAAAGATGCACGGAGGATGGGTCGAGCCATGCGGCCTGTTGATCTTCCCAGAGCTCAAACACACGGTTGAGTATTAATATAATCTCTTCAGCAGCGTCCTCAGGCTGAACCGTCTCGACGTGGCTGTGTGGAAGAACTTGAACTCGATGTCAAGCAAGTTCACTAATCCAGTCCTCATGTGACCTTCTCACAGTAAAGACACTTTACACTCGACATCGAATGTACTGCGTCTGAATCTTTTTGCTTTAAAGGCACAAAATATTTTGATGCAGTCATTTCTGAAGCCTGAAAAATGCTTCTCTGGGCTGCACATAGGTGAACTTCTGAGATTTCATCATGTAGATGTGCCCTTTATACTTAGCCAATGGACGAGACTCAGATCAGAATAACTTGTTGAGATATGCAAGATGTACAAGGTCGCTTCTCTGCAACTGCAAGCCTTAATTAATTGTGATTACACCATATGTTTCTGCATAGGTTCTCCAAGGTGTCTTGAGAGGAGCTAATGCTAAGTGGTTAATGGAAATGTTAAAAAATCCATTGTATATAATGCACATATAGATTATTTTTTTCTGTTAATCCTTCTTTAATCTAAATCTCTTTAGTCTTTTGTTGTCTTTTTTTGTACTAGTACTTATTGTACGTTGTCTGTCTAATTTGTCAAATTTTTGCCATTGTAACAAGTGAATTTCCCTGATGTGGGATTAATTAAGTCTACCTCATCTTATCTTATCTTTTCTTATCAATGGAAAAATGTATCTGTAGTGGTGTTGTTTTCTAGCCATTGTGTTTAATATATCACAGAAACACAGCAAAATGTGAATCCTGTCAAATGATGTGCTGGTCATATATTGTTAGGTGTAGAGTCTGCTAGTAAACACGGAAATCCGTTAGCGCTTTTAGCACTTTTGGTTCCCTCTTTTTGAATGGAATTTTGGTAAAATAACTCAAATTAGGTCTGTGTTAACAAAAGCTTAAGCTAGTTTCAGGTTTTGTTCTACGACATAAAACACAGTAGCAAATCCCCTACTTGTGAATTTTGAAGCTTTTACGTGTCATAAAAAAGGCAGTTGTGAGTGCTCGAGTGAACTCTCATTACATAATATTGTGTATTTAAGCTTCAAATGTGATATGAAACGTGTTCATATGTAAAGATTATCTCGCTGAACAAAATGCGTAAGTATCATCAACTTGTGTTAGCCACAGAGCTTATTTTCAGACATAATCCAAAACTCAATGTAAACATCCCATTCACCTTTATTTCACGGGAACTAGCGCGATGCAAAACTGGGTTTTGACGTCAGCATAGGTTGTATCTAAACAGTAAAGGGTCTAATAAAGATGCTGTTTTCACCGCAGCATGGGCTTTCTGTGCACTGTATACTGTCAATAACACAGCCAGGGAGAATACAGTCGAGAAATTGTCAGCACAGTGACAACCCTTAAAAACCACCCTGATAAGCGTCAGACCTGCCACACGTCATGGGTTATTGAATTGGGACTGTCTGTGTCACTCTCTCATGTCTCTTTCACTTTCTCATAAAACAACAAGCTATTTGCTACGCAGCTAGAGCGTAAACATCATTGTCAACAGATCTCAGCATGTGTCTTTCAAACACTGATCAAATGGGTTTTGAGATGTGGATTCCCTAGGAAGTATTCATTGTTTTTTGTTATCCAATTTGAGCAGTGGGTGTAATACACCTCAGTGTAAAATTGGAATTATCAATATCAGGAAAAAAAACAAAAAAACGAAGGAATTTCATATCGTGCTATAGATACAGTGTTTGAAGGCGGGCAGGCTGAAAGTGATGTAGTGTGACAAAACAAATACAGAAGATATGCCACAAGGGAGCACTATAATAAAAGAACTGTGAAGAGAGAGAGAGAGACTATGGTTTAGCTTGAGCACACTACAATAAGACGGTTGTGTGTGTGTGTGTGTGTGTGTGT
>JBCAUF010000790.1:5629627-5649476 GCA_038406115.1 Haemulon aurolineatum | reverse complement strand
TAAGTGATTTGCCCTCTTTTACCACTTGTAAAACAGCTTTGCCAAAAGCTGAGATATACAATACATTTTAAGTTATCGAGAGTCGGAGCAAAATGATTCAGCTTGGACTGACTGACTATGTGATCAGAGCATTAGAGCAGGCTGCAGTGATTTCCAGCTATACAGCACAAGCTCGACTGCAGAATCGCCTTCCATAAAAAGCCTCCTGTGGTCTGTGACAGAACACGACAGAGCGTTAATTACCCAGCCAACACTGGAGAACAAGGTAAAAGGCGTGTTAATGAAATACTAATAAGGTTCCAATTTGAGTCCTTCGGCTTTGCCATCCTCTAAAGTGATCTCAAGGACTTCAGTTCCTTCCGAAGCTAGTCTCTGTTATTGCTAATTACCATCGTTCACATGACAGAAGGCAGTTTAGAAACCATTATTTCTGGGGAATGAATCCTTTGTGTGTTGTCCTTTGATGGAGGACACCCAGGCCGGTTTACTGGATGTCAGAATTGAGGGGCAGGGAGAAACGCTAAAGCCCCCGAAACTCCTAAAGAGAGAACGAGTTAATTCTCCGCCTCCTCCAGTCTGTCATTTAACAGTTGGGGAAAAACCTAGTTTGAGTTCTCAAGAGGGATAATGTTTATGGTAGTCTTAGTAATGTTCCAATTTAGCTACTTTGGACAGCTGCAGCATTTAGACGGAAAGTTCAGTCAAGCGTAGATTTCCCTTACAACTAAAGAAAATACTCAATTTGAGTTAGTGTTGTTGGGTCTTCAGAGTTGTCTAGTAGCTGAAAATCTAAGGTTAGGATCTTCAAGAAAGGTAATGGAATTTCCACTATGGGCATCCTGCAGGACCAAACAGCCATTTCACAAGACTGTGCACTGCACTGAACCACAAACTGATAACATAAGTCAAAAGGAAACTCTTCAAGTGTTGGCGAGCAGCAAGTAGAGGAAAAGCAGACCGGGATGGGAGATATTCTCAAAGACATTTGAAGATACAGCAATTTCTCTGAGGCAATCATTTGATGCTCTCATTGCGTGATGGCTGAGTGTCACTACTTTTGCGCTCCCATCACTCAAGTGCATCCAGCACTCCAAGAAATTGATTGTTGGAGGATAGGACTGGAACAGTGCACACATACAAAAGTACACATCTAGCTGGGAATAAAACAGTTTCTTTCGGCACTCATAGCGAGCGGTCCATGCAACTCTGTCCAAAAACAGATTTCTCGTTGATGGTTTTCATATTAGCTCACCACAGAAAATACAGTGAGTCTATATCATCACCATCATCACAGGATGGAATAAGTTATGAGCGACTAGATGACAGAGAGTCAAAGACAAAGGAGGAGAGTTACAAAGATAGATTTGGTGAAATAAAAGTTTATATTGCTCTGTTTTATATACTAGCTGTAAGATTATATTTGATTTAAAGATTAGGATATTGATTTTTATGTGTATATTCTCAATTCTGGCAGACCCTTAACAGCTGTCACAGTATCTGCTCATATTGCACAGGAGCTGAGCTGACTACAACTCCCCTATATCATGATATAGAAACAGATTAGTTCAGCAGATTATTCGCCTCCAAGGCCCCTATAATCATTGCAGGCACCACTGTAGGTTTTATTTTTCCCAATCTCATGAGGCACTCAAAGCACCACTCTGTATTTGAACGATTCAAGGTCAGACGAGCGTTAATGAAAGTCTTACAATTATTACTATAGTTCTATAACAGAGTTACTTTAAATAGATCAAGTCCTCCAAAGCGTGACATGGAGAGAGTATTAGCATTCAGACTCAGACAGCAAATCCAGAACTAGAACAAGCTCTAACAATCGTTAAATGTCACGATCAATGCCAGCATGTCACAATATTAGAATATTCGACTGACTTTCTGTCAAAAACAAAAGACTAAATCCTGATGCTTTGTAGCACTATGTACTATCAGAAAGAAATATGTGCTGCACTAAGACGTAGCTAAAGACCATTTTCTTCTGTGTGTCTGGCGGGGTCTGTTTGGAGAGATTGTGTTGTTTGTGTTTCTTTCTTCTTCTTCCCATCAAATAAAATGGCAAGCTCAGTGTCTCCATATGATTGCATCCCAAGTGGTAGGCAGGTGCTTCATTTTGTCTCCGTTCTACTTTTAGAAATCTAATAAAATCTTTCTTTCTCCCCCAAATACAAAATCTTTTCGTGGCGCCCCTTTGTCTTTGAGTTATGATGAGATATTTGATGATTTAGACGACTCTAACGGGCTTTCAGCAAATTTCTTCTTCTTTCAGTCTCTTTTTTTTTCTCCCTCCCTCTACATCTGGCTCAGAGTACAACTCTTAGGCAGTCAGTAAGACGGTTTAGCGCTTGCACAGCAGTGGTCGATAATAACTATGATGATAATGGGATTCCGGCCAGTATCACATTACCCACAGCTGATGGCATAAAACGTGATTATCATGTGCCATTTTTTGTATGGCAAATGATAACACTGCCAGTACAGCTGTCTGTGTTATCATTAGTATTGTAGAGCGTTAAGAATCGTGTTGGATGGCTTTATCGTCCGTCTGTATTTTGGAAAGTCAGAAAAAAAAATAAAAATCTGGCGCGCTTACTTTGTCAGACTCATGGTGGTATTTTGGGGAGAAATATTTAATCCTGGACAGTTTGTGCAAGCGGGAAAACGACGCCTACCAAATGTCACCATGTAGTGTACTTTGGTACACTTTGGTATTAGTTACTTACTGCATTTGACTGCAGCTCACCCAAATAACATCCAGCAAATTAATGACTAGTTGAAGGTCCTCCCTGCATAATTAGGCTGATTAACCATTCATCCCTGACTGATGAAATGAACAGACACTAACACCCAAGTACTCAGGGAACATAACCAGGAAATAATTAGGACTTATTAATTAAATGCTAACTTTAGATGCCTAAATTATGACAGAAAATGTCATGAAAAAAAAAAAAATTCCACATTTCTGCTCCTGCACTTTCTAGCTACAGGTTTTCTCACTGTGTTGCATCAAACAAACTATGAGGTGAAAAATAAGTGGGACCAATTTTGTCCAAAAACCCCTTGAGTCTGCAATAAAATTGTAATATCTATCTGGCAACTGATCTTGAACCATAGCTTCAGATACTTTTTAGGATTTTAGCTAATAGCTCTATCACCAGCAGTTTGATGAGTGAGAATGCTAAAGTCGTAACCACAAATACTAACAAAGGTAGATGTGTTATAGTAGATGTACATGACACATCTGAATGTGTCAAAAGATCTATTTATGGAACTTAATTGATGGGATATCTAATGTATTTTTGTATGTAAAGGGTCTATGAGTACCCTAATGATAATTGTTATTATTGTTAGAACTAGATTTCTGTATCAACTCCCAGCTACAACATGAATAGTTCATTTCGAGAAAATGCTTCAAGAGGGTCTGAAATTCTGCTTCTTTTGTGTTAAACCCCTTCTGTAATTACAATTTTCCATAAACATGGCAATTTACATTGTGTAAGACCCTGACCAGAATGGGGGCTGTAAAACTGTAAAACGAGTCACAGTCAAATAAAGCACCCCTCTTTCCTGAAGAGCTTACGCAATGACACTGCATCTTTATCGTGTTTGCTGTCTCTTCTTAAATCATTGCTGAACCGCCGGACATTTAACATGCCTCTGTTTTCCTTTTGAGGAACGGCAATGGACAGGGAAAGCCTTTTGGATTATTAAAGTGACGCGGCCTAAATTGTTTGTGAAGACAGAGGGTGCTTTGTTGGTTTGCTCTCCAAAGCATTTCTTTTGTGCTCACTCTGCGTGATATCTACACTCGACGCTGCATCACATTGAACTTGGTGGCTTTAAACATCTGCAAAATCTCTTTGAGGCCGGATCGGAGCAAGGGTCTTCGGTCTGCCACAAAGCCCAATATGGATAATCTGCTTAGCCATCTGTAATCAAACTGAACTGAAATCTTAGTATCGGTTTTGATTTGCTAAATTGCAGAGACCATATACTCCCAATGACAGATACTCGTGTTGTTATCTGTCAGCTTGTGCTATGAAATTCCACACCATATTTGCACTATAGGCAACATCTCTCTTGCACTCTTATCTTGCAAACTCATTTTAACTCAGAGAGCTCTTTAGAAATTGCACAAGAACTGCTACTGCATCCTAAATGTAGCATCTATGGGATTTTTTTTTTTTCCTAGAGAGCTGGGAAGGAAGAGATGGGCATCCGCCTAGTTTGCATTCTGCACAGGCTGGACGATTCAGGGCCTGTCAGGCAAGAGCTCTCTTCATCTGAGGTGCCTTTGAGAGCTTGGGAGAAAGAGATGCATGTGAGGAGTTCTGAAGGAGGGTGAACTTCACACTCGCCTAATCTCTACTCGGGATCTGTCTGTCGTTCAGCGGAAGCACCAGCTAGCGGACCTGGCACTAATTCAATCACCGATTCTTGATTGGCAGGGGAGCGTGCCGGAGCCCTGGGGAAGTGAAAAAAAAGTCCCTTTTGTCCTTAAAGAAAGATAGAAGGGAGAAAGGCTGTCTCCCTTCAGACTGAACCAGACCAGTGAGCGCCATCTGTCAGAGTCAGAGCTCAAAAGATCAAATAAGGCTAAAGGAAGAGCAACACTGCAATATTAAGAATGTAAAATAATTTACACAAAAGTATACGGTTATGCCCTCCAAATAACTGCAGTCTTTATAGTTCTGTTCCTTATCTTTAGTGAACAATTTAGAGCTAAATGCTTTTCCATTCTCTATTTTTATATAACTTTGTTTGCCAAAGAGCACAGTCTGTGAGTATTAGTAAGCTTTATTTCTTAAGTTTTCCCAATTTAATCATCAAAAACCAATCTGGCTTCTAGACATTATGTGCATATACAACTATTTTATTCTGCCTAATATGTTTTGAGGGACCCTTGATTGCTGCCTGGATAATGAACAATTTTTTCTAGTTAAAGTGCTGCGCAGTAAGGTTGTTGGGTTGATGGTAGGCGTACAAAATTCAAGACCTTGACTCTTGAGAATGGTATTCATTTGCGGTGAGCAGATATTGTAGGAAAAACAAAACTCCCCGAAAACCACCACCACCACTAACAACAACAAAACTGTTGTTTCCAGGTCAGTTCAGTATGAATATTTTGCAGTTTGGATTTTCCAGGTAATGTTCAGTAAAAATGTCTCCTCTTCATGCCAAAAACATCATTTAGAGGAAACAGTTTGTGTGTACCTTTCAAGTTTGCTTTAAGTTATTTGTTAAGGCTTACATTTTCAGCATTTTATATGAATGTTCTCCTTTAAAGTCATATATAAGACAGTTTCCAGTATAATAATAACAACAACAAAAAAACCCAATGAAAATGTAATTCATTACCTCCACATTTTTTTCAACAACTGATGATTACAAAAGGTTATTACTCCATGTAATAATACTTAAAAAAATATTCATTGATGGATTTTTATTATAAGGTCAATAGAGATAATAGAGAAACTGCCCCTCATGGCTAACCAGGTGAAACCAATACAACGATTAGGACATAAAACAGGACCTGATCCTCTGAACACTTACGGAAAATGAATTAAGCCAAATGGTTATCTCTTGCTCCACTATTAAAATTGAATGACGCTTCTCCAGAGAGTGACAATATTATGAGAGGAATAATTCCATCCAGATGAATAATTAAAAACAAAGTTATCAAACTTTTTTCGTTTCTTTAATCTCACAAAATCTGAATTATAAATCAGGCAGACTGTCACACTGCTCATACGTATGCAAACTCTGCTGTCTGTATCATTGAAATACTTCTTAATTCATTGGGCTGATTGGAAATTTCAATTTCAAATACTACTACTGAATGTCAATATGATGACAGAGATGATTAGGTAAACGATAAATAAAGAAAGTGGAAACTGAAATTGAGATGAAAATATTGTACAGTCTGGCATATGATTAATTACAGTAACAATGTTTATACTGAGATATCTATAGCATGCTGGCTGTTAATATAGAGTCAGCCTTTCTCACCAGGTTCTGTAATATTTAGAAATATGGTCACTTTTTAAAAAAAAATATGACCTGATTAAGCCTGACAGCCAGAGGTATGTCACGTATCATACATTTACATTTAAAGTGACTGCATATTCATGACAATAAATTAAGCACATGATGTAATGTTGTGGTGAAAATTAAATGTAGAAGGCAGAATGTGTCTACGACTGAGTGTCACAGTGTAAATTAATTCACAGCATGCCGTTTAGTACATGGTGTAGTGAATTGCATTAGAAAAATATCATGCAAGATACAGCAACAAGATCTAATGACATCCACAAATGACATTTTCTTTATGAAGGGAACACGTACAGGCACAAACCACGCACAGTTTTCAAGTATGATGCCATGATGCTTATTTTAAACTACTCGTTGTGCTTGATGCTGTTGCTGAGCGCTGCGTGAAGCTCTTTGAGGTGTCACCGTCATGTCTTATCTGACATATCCAGGAGAGATGTGTTATATGTGGTTCAAATGAACACACCGTGTATGTCTGATGAATTTGACGTCATCAGAAGATGTAACCTATTTTTCAGAAGTTTAGTTAGTTATGCAAACTCTTGTTTATTTGTGAGCTGATGGAAATTTAACAAAGATCTACTTTTCTGAGTTCTCTCTATTTTATTTTTTCCCAAGACAACAACACTCCCTGGGTACAGAACACTCTGTCTGTGAGAGACTCAGTCTGTGGCGGTGCCTTCAAACAGATTACCTGTGCTCTTGATACCGCAATAAACTCAACATGCAGGCAACAGGCAACCAAAACTGTTTCTAGAGAAAAAAACAAAACATTTGTTCTGTACAAAGCATATGGTACTCCATCAAGTAAATGACAATAAAAAAATACACAGTGCAGATTCCGTGCTCTCTACTAAGAGTTGACTGAATGGGAGCAAGAGAGACAGAGCGAGCTTGTGTGGCGGCGAGCAGCTAGCTGAAAAACAGAGCTAAACAGAGAGGGTCACATAGGAAGTGAATGAATGTGAGTGGAGCTGCTTGTGCCAATAATTGTCTTGCGCTTTTGGCAAGGAGTGAACGGTCAGTCGAAGCAGTTCAAAAGTTGCCCGATCAGTGATGCAGGGTGTCACCTCTACCAGGGGACACGGAGAAGCGGCTTCCTGGGCCATAATGGGCTCCAGGATTGGTGATAAAACAAGCATCAATACCCTGGGACTCTTTAATGACCGAGGCCTTTGATCTGAAGAGAGGAAGATTTATGAAGATTCATGTCCATGGGAGCCGGCCATCTCAGGGTTTTGTCATTAACACTAGTTGCAATTAAATCATTCTTTATGGGTGCTCTGATAGAGTCAAACCCAGAGTGATTTATCTGCTGGATCCTACAAGTATTTTCATTTTTAAGTCATTGTTCATTATGTTGCAATTAATCAGGATTCTTAAAGTATTTAACCAAAGGCTGTGATTTATTAGGAGCACTGACTTAATTTTAGTACTACATCTATTTTTGTGAGGAAGCAGCTTGTAGAATATAGATTAAAACAGAACCGATAAGTTCACAAAGTTGCTTTTCAGAAATCACTAAATTTCTTTCAGTGGTCTTGTAATAAATTAATTCTGAACACTATTCTCTGTGCACATGTCCAGTCTCAATGCACAACTCACTTGCTATTACATTGCGTAATTCATGTTCACAAGCTGCAGCGGGGATGACACTACGACAAGAGCAGCTACAGTTAACAGCGATGGCGCTTCAGGTTACTGCAAAAAAAAAAAAAAGAGAAAAAAAAGCCTTTCCTCTGAGCACTTTCATTTCTGTGACGAGGCAGGTTGACTCACCTGATTCACTTGCACCGACATGAGAGTACAACCTGATCAGTATTCTCCAATGAGACCCCTTTGCAGAGCACAGCATGCTGTCTTCCACTTAAATGGGTTGAGAAAGCTGAGCTAGAAACACCTGGTGGACACTGAACACAAAGCCGCAGAAACCCGAGTCCACTGTGCGGTGTATAGCATGTTAAGTCTGATTGCCTCGCTCACACAGTCGCACACGGCTTTGTGAGAAATCGCGGCAATTTGTCAGAGCTGTGAATTGGTTAAACTCCCCTGTGCTTCATGCAGAGATTAAAGGTTGTCTAAAAATATGTACTGCAGTAATTTTCAGCACAAGTTCAATTTAAATCTATACAGGACCATCCTGCTACTTCTGTCAGGAAGCAAATATCCAGAAAAAGGTACCCATGAAATGTTAGATTATCAAATATGTACTCAAGTACTGGATTTATGCAGAATGCATTGCCGGTGTTGCATTATGCATTGCGCTTGTCTAGTTTAAGAAATGCAAATCACCTCAAGTTGATGGAAACGGGCATGGCTATGAAATATTTGTGATTCTTCAAATGTTACTGATGCAGTGAAGGTAAAAGACACAGAGAGGCAGATACAGGTAGGAGGGAGAGAGGGGGAGAGTATGAAAAAGTGGCATGGGTATGAAGTTTGCCTTGTAGAGTATGATACCAGCTGTTACTGGCTTTCTTTCCCTGTTATTAAACAAGAGATGAAAGATGCCGTGTACTGCCATGTGTACACGTTTAAATGAGCTCAAAGAAGCCATTTTGCAGGCATTGTGCTGGGTAATATCCCATTCATGCAGGGTACCATTCTGATGTCTTTTAAAAGCTTTCTTTTTTGCAACAAATGCCCAGTCATATGAAATAAAAAATAATCATCTCTGAGCACTGGTTGTCTTTCAAAGCCCCCAAACTATGAGTGCAGTTTCAGATGCTTGATGGAATACTGTTGCCCCTGTAGTGATATACTGGACTGACATTTGGGAAGAATTGATCGTATTGCAGAGCTGTAATGTATCAGTTAGCCATAGGGTGTTAGGTATTCTTGGGCAACAAAACATGTTTTGAAACTTCTATCCCAAATCGAATTAAAACAAAGCAAAATAATCTGCTCTTTTAAGATGTAGATGCAACACAACTTACACACTTTATTTTTTGCTGATATTGAAATATTGCCACTACCTTTTACCCATTCACACTGCTGTTCAGTGCTTGTTGTGACATATAAATCAAAGTGCCCCTGCCTCCATAGTTCTTCTGATGTCAGAAACTATCAGGCATCTTTATCGATCAGAGGCCATAATCTATCATAGGCCATTTGGCATTGTCTGCTTTTTGCAGGCAGTGCAGAGGCTCACTTGTTATTTCAGTCAATAACTTTTATAACTGAGCTTCAAGTTGTGTTTGTATCAATATTTGTGGAAAAACATTATACAGTACATTGTTTAGGAATCAATAGCTTTAAACCTTTATCCTGAGCAAGATTACTCACATTTCTGGGGCTGAGCTGACCTGTGTTGTTGCTAGTAAGTGAGCTCATATGTGAAAAGTATATTAAATAAATCCCCAAAACACTCAAAGACAAACTGAAAGGGCTAGAGTATAATGAAGGAAGAATATATGGATTACATAACACCAATTTCTTCAGGACCCCCTCAAAAGAGTGTCTGATATGATGAGTTGACAGCTGCTTGACAATTTAGCGGGAATCCCCAAGATGTTTCGCTTTTCAATTCCCCACTAACTGGACAATTGGAGAAGGATGACAGGGTGCGACAGACATCACTTTGAATAAAGACTGGGTGACAGTTCCTTCCTTTGAACCTCAGCCCCGGCTGCTCCTAGACTCTTAACCTTCTGGAGAAAAAGGTTCAAACAACTGAATCGATAGCAATTTGGGGCAACACTCTTGTCACTTCCGTCTTCTTCTTCATCTCCCACCACCCCGACTGCACCCTGGGAGACAATTTGCTGTGCGACAGTGCTCTGATAGGACAACAAAGAGAGCCCGGGACAAATGGCTCTTTGGAGGGAATTGATGGGACTGATCAGAGAGGTCTGCTGATAAACATGTTCCATACTAGTAAGTCTAAGTGGATGGCATTTTTTCTTCCTGTATTCACATGCATTGATGTAAAAGGTTACAGTAAGAATATGCAATCTTTTTTCTCCAACGGTACAATGGAAAAGGCAATAATAATGAATGTTAAAATCCAAACCTATGCATCTGTTATTTGTGGACAACCTGAGCCACCGTTATAGTAAATGACATGCCGGGAAGCAAGCGAGTAAGTCTTTCGGGTAAATGTTAAAATTTTGAATAAACAGATGAATTACCCACTCTCCATATTCAAACCATTAAAGGTGACTGATTTATCCAACTCTTACAGTACTGGTCATGCCTAACACATAAAACACAATTTTTAATTGTGGTAACTGCAGCCATTTGAAAGTGAAATACAGTGGCCAAATACCAGTTTCCAAAGCTGGTTAGACCTTTACAAAGTTGTTGCAATTACTGTGCCTCCTGAAGACTACAAAGTTTTTGTGGAACTTCAGTGTTTTTGTGTTTTTTATCCCTTTTTATTAAGAAACTTGACGTTTCTACCACCACTTTTCCACGCTCTCTATACGTCTTTTCCACCACGTCCTTTATCTGTTCAAAGATGTTAAAGCTTCATAAAAAGAAGAAAAAGAAGAAAAAAAGACCTATTTTCCATTCACACATTTCAAATGTCACCATATCGAACCACCATGTCAAACCAATCCAACTTAATTCCTACTGTTGGCAGGTGGATGCTGATATTTAAATATCATAGTTGAACCTGCCATTCTGTCTTACAGGACAGAAATTGCACGGTCCACCTCCTAATCCATCTCCTCTGCTATCTGCAGAGTGTCCTGTGGAAATTAGATGGGAATGAGGTTTCATCATTCTCCAGCTGTCTGTCCTCCATCACCACCACCTACACTCCAGGGGGCATCCTGTACTAACTCCTCTACTAACACCAAGGTCCTTCATTTTATAGAGACCGTATATTTTAAGGTAGTATCACAAAAGCTTTTTCTAAATTATAGCTTTGTAATAAATATTGTTTTCTTCCTCATTTTACTCCCATGTCAAAATATTAATTTGGAGGGTCTGTCACCACTAATCAGATCAGTTGATTATGGCATGAGCAGGTGATAGCCCAGTGACAGGAACACTGTATTTGCTGTAGGGAAAAGTCAAACAGCGTACATGCTATGCATACCACGTGATTTGTATGACATCTTGACAACAGCAGCTGAAGCAGCGCTGGCAGCACATTTGTTTTGTAGCCCTGTTATTGAAGACTGCTAATTCAGTGTTTGATGTAATTTACTGTTTGTTTTTTAGGTCTGTTGTTTGCTGCTTTAGTGTGGGACTTTCAGTGCTGCTGCCTTGGCCAGAATTCCTATTTAAATAAGGGTTCAAAAAGAATACATTAAAAAATAGTCTTTTAATAGATCTCCTGTGACACGGATGGCTCTCGTGATGGCTCACCATCTACCAATTCTTGGCAGGTGGGCCTCAGAACATATTATTACCATTAGCCACATACATTTTCATCAAAGCAGTGTTTAATAAATCAGTAGACATGCGTGGATATTTCATTTTGATGCATACTAGGTTTAGGTATTCAATGCTATCACAGCAGTCTCTGCTCTTTTTCTCCTTGCTGTGTTAACAATTTATGTTTAAAATTGAAGAATATAATCTTGGTTGAGAAATTTCCTGAAATACAGTAAGGGTAAGATGCTCTTTTTTTGGAATGTAATGTATGTTCGCAAAGTAAATTACACTTTTTCGCATAATAATGTTAAAATGGACCACACTTAAATTTGAACTAAGCAAGATTTTATTTTTATGACTCAGGTGTCCTATTACCTTAGATCAAAATATGGGCTGCAGCAGCAATTCAGAGCTGTCACCGGGTGCATTCACATTTCCATCCACGGGAAATAACACATTTAAAGTTTAAAATTGAATCCAAACAGTCTACCAAGTGCTCCGTCCAGGGAAAACTTAACACACCATTACATCCTTTGAGTGTCTCGTCCCCTTTTGTATAATGTGGTTTAAGGCATCAGACGGTAAAGGTTGGTAGTCATGAGGATGCTGTTTGAAGTTCCCTGTGATTACATTACCTGACTGCTGAATACTGAACTTATGATACCTGTACCTGTCATGGGAGCAGGCAATGTGTGAAGTTGACATCTGCACCTCTACATAAAAGCCTCAGATGATAAATACTGCTATAACATATGTGCAGTGGATGCATTTTGTAGCATTTTACATTTTTTTCTCGTGTTTAAGGTGGTTATTAGAGCTTCCAGAGGTTGCTCTATGCACTGTGATAACTAAGCATAACAAAGCATAACATACATTTATTTCAGCACAATATATCTAAAACATACAGTAGATTAAAAAAGAGCACTGACATTGTTCAACATGGGGTATCTGTACAGTAGGCTCACGTTTGAACTACAAATATGAGGATCCATTCTAAAGTGCATTTAAAGAAGAAGAGGAAGCTGAAGAAGAAAAAAGGCAATCAAATATTGAAGACTCTCTTGGGCACTGGCACGCAACAGCCCTGTTAACCTGACCCAACTCCTTGGCTGTCGCCAAATGCAGCTCCACTGCACTGAAATATTAACTGCCTGCAATCTGTGACACACACGGGTACTGAGAAGCCTTGGCGGGGCCTCACAATTGGACCGCATGTGATGGAGCGTAGACATCGAAACATGTGGGAATTCCTTGCTTTACATATGTACAGTATTTAGTTTATGGTACATTTCAAATATGGTATAAAACATAAATAGTACACTACATATGCATACTGTGTACCATATGCAAATGAAAAAAAAATGGATGCATTGTTTTTTCATTCACAAATGTTTCATAATAGACTGTGCAACATTTGATACTTACAGCACAGACTGAATTGTGTCAGCATCCTCTGCGACTTTATGAAACTTTATACTGTGCAATCAAACTCTATTTTTATGCATTTGGATTATTTGATAAAACGGATTAGGGCATTATGTTAAGTTTAGAAGGCAGGATGGCAAAGGTATCATCAGTATTTAAATATACATTATGATTGAGAAATGGATATCTGAAAAGTATGAAAGGTAGACTGAGGATGACTAACAGCCCGGATAGATACTGGAGGAGCATAAAATGTCATAAAATGTATAATAAAATTGTGTAAAAAGAGATATTTTGATTTAGGGATAGACCCCCGTGGCACTCCATTATTGACAGTAAAAAGGATAGATTTAACACCTGGAAGGCTAAGTTAGATGGGCCCAATTTAATAAGACATCCTTTCAGTCTGCAAACTAGGAAACGGAGGAAAAACAGTTTAATCGCTCCGTAACACTCTTGGTATAAACACAATCAATATCTAAAATAAATCAATCAACACATTTAAAAGAATAGCTGTCTATATCGAAAAAAAAAAAGCTTACATTTCTTAAGCAGTAAATTCTATTGCTGTATCGAAACAAATGGTCTCTGTCGACTCTCGTCACTAATCTTTTGTCAAGGCAAGGGGCGATAGCCAGGACCATGACACAGTACCTGTCAAACGTTATCAACTTCTATAAAGCATCACTGGATTAAAGGAAGGAGGACACTTATCTATTACCTACTCGCTGTTAGTAAAATTAAGTTAAGTAATTAAGTCTAACTGAGCAGTTAATCATCTATATTATCTGAATGTCAGAAGTCTAATTAGATTTTTCTTTTTTTTAAATTACTTTAATGAGAAACAAACGTTTTTTGTTTTTTTTAAGTATTTCAAGATATCCAAATTGCAACATTAGATGAAAAGCTATATACTTTGGTATGAGTATTTCAACACTACAGTAAATGCTGTAGTCACTTTGGGTTGATGAATGCAGTGCCTTGCGGTCTCCATAACCCTGTTCATGCTTCAGTAGCCTAACAGCTAAGGCTGTGGGCTAAACAGATGATGAAGTTGTTGTTGTTGTTGTTGTCATCTGATCATTGCACTGCTTTCGCACCAAATGTAAATCAAAATTTGATTTAATTTAGACCTTTTACTCATATGGCCATTATAAACATTTTCACTTGGAAGCCTCCATGTTGTCTGGAGTGAACTGTGTCTGTATTTGCATACTTAAACAATAAAAAGCATTGTTGTGTATATAAGTATATTTTCTATAATAATGCACATTTCTATCTATTAATTGAAATACTGTAAATCTTAGTCCAGACCAGATTTTTACGATTTGTCCTTTGGGTGATAGTTCAGTTAACACCGATTGTTTCACTTTATCTTGGGAGAGAAAATTATCTTGGAGCTTCCAGGTGATTTAATGGAGAGGAAAATGTCAAGATGAGGACATAGAGAAGACTTCCTGTGCAGCAGTGTTTTTTTTTTTTCACTTGCCCTGAGCAAGGCTGACAAGATGAAACCAGACTGGACTCCGAACAACAAGGGCTCCTGTAAGGGGACTGCTCTCTGACTCATCCTCTGCAGCTTTAACAAGCTGTCTGCGAAGGGCCATGTCTTTGTTCAAAGCAAGGCGGCATCCACTGTCTTTATCTCGCCGCTTCCCCTACCCTCCCCATGTCTCCCGTCCATGCTCGCTCACATGTTCAAGCCGCAGATACACAGATGCGCATTGAAAACACAATATCACTGTGGAAAAGTCGTGCTTCCTGTCTTACTTCCCGTCACCAGAGTAGGATCCACTCTGATCCACACCATCCATTTGCAGAACGGCAAAAACACAAGTTTTTCGCTGATTATTTTATCGTTTTGTCAGCAAAAATCTGTGTAAAAGAAAGCAACAAAAGCTCACTGTGATTTCTACTTAAATCGATGGGAATAAAGGAGCATACTAATTGTTGCAATTTTGACATGAATACAGAGTTTAAAATTACTCATTTTATGGTGGGAGAGCTGCTTTTTTTTGTTTGCTTGGCATATCACTGTGGTATGGCCAGCACCCCTAGTCAGCCACAGTCACTGGTAATCTGTTAGGGTTTTACACTTCCATTTTGGCTGCAGAAACATTATCACAGTTTGCATTCATAGCCGGTCCATGTGGATGCCTGATAATCCTGTAAACAATGCACTCAATCCTGCGGAATACACAAAGATAAACAACAAGCGGTCGCAATGACACAGCACGAGGTCAAGTTGGGCTTCTTTCCTCATTTTCCATTTTCTTTTTTCTCTCCCGTAAATACATTTAGAGACACTGAGATGTGCTGCCAAAAGCTTTCATTTTCAGGGGAAGGGATTTCAATCGACGGTGCCAAAAAGCCTCTACCCCAGAACTCATTATCTTGTCCTCTTTGTCACAAGGAGCAAAAAGCCACATTTGTGAGCATTGTTTAATCTCTGACTAGAGGTCGTGTTTCACTAACAGGTCAGTCATACAAGGGGGAACAAGCACACTTTACATCTATGCAAATGGGATGGAGTGATTATCAGAGATACAAGTTCATGACGACGCCTTGTGCAGCTGACAGAGAGAGAGAGATTGTGGAGAAACTCGCGAACATTGATTATTTTCGAATAAATCGCTGTTTATTGACAGAGCGATGAGGGTCAAAATTTAATCAACTGCACTGCATAAGAAAAACAAAACAGCAGCCGGAGATAAATGGATGTTTCCCTCAAAACAACTGAGCAGGTTAATTCATCTCAAGCTGTTTGGTGTCCACTTTTTAAAACGCGCTCATTTCATCAGCAGCATATGTAGACTTTTTTTTTTTTTTTTAAGTATATTTTTGGCTTTTATGCCTTTATTGATAGTATAGCTGAAGAACAGACAGGAAATGGGTGCGGGATTCGAACCAGGGTCCCTGCAGCGAGGACAATAGCCTCTGCACATGGGGCGGCCGCTCTAACCACTACGCCACTGAGCGCCCCATATGTAGACATTTAAATACAGACTCATTAATGCTGGCTGAAAATCTGTCCCTCTATCCAACACAAACTAACAGTCAGGATAACACACAGTCGCATCCGCACTGAAGATGTATGTGAAGTCAGATAAGAGCAATTCAAGTTCTGCACAGAAACTGCTCACTCAGTCCTTTACCAGTGAAACCCAACCCTTCCCCTCTGGTGTGGATCCTCAGACTTTGCTGAATCATTTAATGCATTTGAAATGTTACTTGTCAGGCCAGTGGCTCACTCAGACAATGGAAATCTGTTTGGGAACAAATAATTATTCTTGAATCAATACAGCAGGACATGAAACATGTTTGTCTTTTATGCCTTCCGTCTCCGAACGTCCAAGTTGATAGGATTTTTCTTTACAATGAATGGAAATGTCTGCCTTGGAACATTCCCCCTACACTTTACAACCCTTTTCCCCACATATCAATGTACGCCATGGCTTGGGCTGTCACTGGGGTAATGAATAGCAGCAATGAATAGCAGGAGAAGTAAGATAAATAAAATAAAATATTGCTTTGGCACCGGCTTCGTTCAAACTACTTTAACTGGCACACACGTCTTCCTGCTGTCAGCACAATATCTGGGTGAGGGCAGCAGGTAGGCTGCATTATCAAGATATTTATCATCAGGTTGGATGTTAAAGCATGTTGGAGCGATCTCCATTCGGCACTGCCGGCCTGTAGAAATCCTATGCATACTTCCCCGGCTTATCTCAAAACGCAATTTCCATTTGTTTGATTATTACTTTTCACTCAGTGTAATTGCCTGTAACCCCCCTCCCGTATTCAATTAAATGCAGTTCCAGCAAAAGCACATTGCCATATCATCAACATTATCTTTATTATGTCCAAGTCCCATAAAAAAAGATGCTTCACCAGCTAGAATGCTTCATGGAGTGCTTACATGTGAAATTGAGGCCTCTCAGTCTCAGATTTCATGTTGAATCATGGCTTTTGTTAATGGGCTTTGCATGTTTTTTTAGTTCTTTTTTGTTATTTTCAAGCAGCTCTGTTGTCAAAATACTGGAATCAGTATTTTAAACATTGCACGTAATTCTGTTAACTATTACTCAAACTCATGTGACCGCACCTCGTAGTACAATGCTGCAGGAAACAGCTTTGGTTAGCAGGGTGGGATCTGGAAAGCCACTGGGGTCGACACATCTTGACCGATGACTAACTGAGGCAGATGCCTGAGACCTCTCTGGGCCTGTCTCCTAGACCTAAATTGCAGGCAAATTTGCTAAGTAAGCCTCCTTAAATGTGAAACACAGACTGAAGTTAAAAGAGCTCTCCCGAGTTCACGTCAGTGCAGTTTTACAGCTAACACGGCATGATTTCCCTTTGGGGTGCTACACCTGAAAAGCTGCTCTGGGGCGTGCCGTTTGAGTAAAAGTTGGGTTCATCTGCATTATAATGAATCACTCTCACATCGATTCATATGAGCGCACCATAAAGCTTTCAAATCTAACAAAAAAAAGTAGTCGTTAGCGCTGTCACACATCAGCATCCCTCTGACACACCATGTGGCATTGTGTCTCTGTGGTCAGCACAGTTGTCGTACATTAAGAACATCCTGTGCCTGGTGTAAATTAGTTGGGATATACCTGTGTTGACGGATAAGGGTGGTGAAAGAATGAGATTCATATAAGGATCTTCAAGGATTAGGATGTTTCATTTGCAGCTCAGTGGGTAAAGGAGAAGGAACAATGGTTTGCTCTAGACTGACAGACAGAAGATAGTGGTCCCCTTTCTTGTTGTTGAATCAAGAGATTTTTGAATCGAGAACTGATAATGAAGCAAATTGTGACACCAGAAATCATAATCGAACCGCGAGAGCATCAAACATTATCACCCATATTGATGGGAATTCATTCAGATGTGTTGTTTCCCCCCTGCATCAAAAATAAGATGTACTGGGAATAGCTACTGGCAGAAGTATTTCTCTCTATCAGATATAAATCTTAGAAAGGAACTGGTTGTGTAGTTAGTTTCTAGTAGTTTGCTTCTTTTTTTTTTGAACTAAGCAAATTTGTTCAGAAAATAAATCTGGCCAATTTTGACTCATTATGAGGAAGAACTACAGAGTAAAGCAGCATGAGTCTGTGTAACAATCATTTTCCATTCAAAGCAGCTTTGATTCATGTTGATTATAGAGCTGAAACATCTCATCCTTAAGACTTTTAAGAAACCATCACATAAAAACCCCTTTAAGAAGTCTTTCTTAGCTTCAATACAGAACTACTTCACCACTTGAAACACAGCTGTCTATCTGACCATCAAAAATAGGGTGAAACTGCATGCACATTTGCAGATTTCAAACAAAGGTTTCATGGGCTGCCACTCGAGATCACACTGAGATTACAGTTTGCATATTTTCCTTATGGTACAGATTTAATCCACTTTTCATGTGATAAACGGCCAACCAACAAAAACCACTGAACTGGATGTGATCTGTCACGACAGGCACTTCTTAGCTTACAGCAATTTGTCACGAGTGTTTTCTTGGAGTTTAAACATTCTCAAGCTGGCTAATTATGTGCGAATATTCATGTTTAATCAGACCCTCTATCACTTGCAATGAAGCACGAAGAGTGAGAAAAAGAGACATTCAGTTCAGAGGAGCAAGGACAAAGCTAGCAAGTCAATGATATCTGTCAGTTAAAATATTTGGTGGATAAAAGGTACACTTTGCCACTGTTAAAGTCAAACAAAGGTAAACCTGCTGCTTCATAAACACATTTTAGCTACTGAGTCACCTTCGAACATTGCCAATGTCAACACGTTTGCATGATGTTTGACCCAAGCACAGTTTGAGCAATCTAAGCACCCCAGCAGAGAAACCTTGGCAGCCTTTGAGCATAAGGAAAAAAAAGAGTTCTGCACACAATGGTTCAGGCAGCGGCCCAGGCCTGCAGCTCCTCCCCAGAGGTAGAGAGAACTTTTAATCTAATTAAAACAAGACTGGGAAAGACAACTTGAAAGATAAGGGTGCCATAGAGAGTCAGCTTCCTGGCACCAGTGCCATCCATCCTTCTCAGTAGCAACTAAAGCTAGTTATTAAGACCTTGAGGGCGACAAGGGTGCAGCCAGGAATGCTCCACCAAGTGACACTATTAGACAGAAACTGGTTTGACAGCTGCAGTCTTGTTGAGAGTGACAACACAATCACAACAGTGAAACTGACAAAAACAGTCAGGGACAATTCATCTTTTTTGGTTCCACTTTTTCATGATAGAGTAGAGTGGACAACAAAAACATAAACAAACAGAAGTGCACAGAAAATGTAGCGAAAGGGAAAGACTATTGGATGAAATGCAAAGGCAGTGAACAGCTCTCTATTGTTACCATTTTTTCTGGTCTAAATATTGACTAGGATTCACAATAGTACTGTTATGATGATTTAAAAAGATGCATTTAACTTGGTATCTAAATTGAGATTCTGTAGTTATAATATACTGAATCAAGAACCTTTCTTCTCCTTTTCCTGGTCTGCATCCACTTGATTATGTTTGGTGGTGAATGGCATAGAGAAGATGGGAAAGGCAGAGAGCGGTTTTAACTGTATGGTTTTCCATTCCCTCCTGAACCCATATCTGTAAAAATAAATAAAAGAAAAAAAATAAAAATACTCACATCATCAGTTTTTCTTGTGGCTCAGAAAATGTTTTTATTTGAGTTATTATGCCTATTTATGAGTCAACCAGGTCCAAAATGAATCTTAAAAGTTGGTGATGGACAGCTTTTATACGCTGGATATAAAAAATGTGTTTCCACCGGTGGAAAGATGCATGTGCAGATATTACTGTACATTGTAAAAACCTCCATGATTCAATCCCTAATCATGCCTACATGACTAAACAAGGAACAAAAAGTACTGCACAAAGCAATGAATGGTGTAGGTGTCGTACGCTGTTAAACATGGGTGAGGACACTAGGAGTTAATGACTGTGTATGGACTTTAAAATTAATATAAGAAGGTACTGCACTGTAATTAGTTATGGGCTGTCAAGCACCG
>JBCAUF010000790.1:5587429-5604029 GCA_038406115.1 Haemulon aurolineatum | reverse complement strand
AGCCTTATGGAGTAATTTCTTGGACTGTGTTTTACCCCCTGTGTTTCATGCACATGAAGAGGCATGAAGACAGACACATGTGAGCCATGTGATTATACAGTACAGTAGGCGGCTGCAGTGTACCAACAAACATGGAAATACCCCAACAAACTCAGAGCAAACATGGACGTCAACAATGCAGGATTTCAAATATTTTGAAAAATGGCTATGTATATGTTTTATGAGGAAAGAAATGCATTATGTGTTGTGGTAAGACATGCTGCATGCAAAAAAAAAAACAGGATTACACATTTGTTGATCAAGAAAAAAGAAAATGAATGAAATAGAACAAAGTTAAAAAAAAAAATAAAATCTCTCTCTGTCCACCAGTGCATTGACTGTATCATGACATGCACTTACACTCTATAGATCGAAAACAATTACTGTGCTCATAGACTGCCACAAGTAAAACTCAAAGACATACTGAAAGTGCTGATCCTGCCCTCCAGGTCACTAAGTCTGGAGACTCCTGCTCAACATTAGAGAGTGGCTACTCAATTAGGGACGCAAGAAAACCACAAGCTTTAACAAAGCAGGAGTCTAAGGTCCCGACACGGGGCTCTCCTTTCAATGCAGGACCAAACACACACAAACACACAGCAGATAAATCACACAAGATCAGATGACCTACCTGTCTCCCCCGTTAGCTTGACCTTGCAACTAACAGCTACTCTTGTTCGACGGCTGCAAACGCTTCCCCGTGCTAACAGCGCTTCCTCTCTCGGGAGTTGTAGCCACCACTTTGCGCCGTCTTGTCCTCAAACCTAAGCTTTCCCTAAATTGCTAAATAACCGTCTCTCGAAACGGAGAGTGTCACAATTTAAACCAAAACAGGAACAAATTTGTACAAACCCATGAGCTAATCCAACATGCCACATATCTTATTACGCTGCTCTTGAGGATTGAGGAGATTTTTTTTTTTTTCCATACAGCACATTAAGAGAGAATCAATTTGTCAGTGAGCAGCAGAGAGGGGAGGGGTGTCATGGAGCGTGGCATGGGGGTGGTGGTGGAGTGTTGCACTTTGGGTATCAGGTGTCTCCTGCACTTTTCAAGGGAGATGGTAATGCCAGCATGTGGGGCCTGCGTGCAAATTAAATGGAGAGACAGAAAAATGCATTATTGATCAGGGTGATGCCAAAGTGTCTCGCTCACAGCACGGGATCAGGTTTAGGTACAGGGTAATTAATCCACAGGCCTGAATAAAAGCAGAGGAACTGATCTGCACCAGCCCCCCCCTTCCCGTCGTTCTCTGCCTCTCTCTTTGTTCAAATGTCTACTTCGCTCAACGCCGAGAAAAATAGGTCGCTAGCTTGTAGGCAAAACCGGTGCAGGGCACCACAGGGATAGCTGGGGCACACAGAAATGCACACACACACACACACACACACACACACACACTGTTTCCTACGCACAAACACTCGCTCACAGACACAGAGAGAAAGAAAGAGAGGTGAGAGACAGAGAGACACAGAGAGCACCTGGGTGTTTTTTTTTCTGCCAAGCTGAGCAGAGCAGGTGTCCGCTTGATTCCCTCCTCCGTATCATGTACTGTAATTACACACTGCAACATATTAATGCTTTCATTGAATGCATTTTGACAAAAAAAAAAAGCCAAACAAACGTCGTTTAAGATAAAATCATTTAACTTCACCTGTGTCCTGCCACAACACATTCTCAGGAGACAACGAATAAGAATTGTCATATATATATAAAGCTGCTAATTAATATTTTTAAATAATATTTTTTAGCATCCGTCAGCTCATTGTTTCAGTTTTATAGTCTGCAGCTAAACTGTTTTGATTCACTCTCAGTGCTCTCATTAGTGTAGCTATTTCAGCAAGAAGATGCCTTCAGCAGTGAAAACTGTTCACTACCTGCCTCGAACCTGGCAAACGTGGTGGAGCATCTAGAGAGCCAGATATTTTCCTCAGGAGTTTGTGAAGACAAAACAGAGCTAAAAAGCAGAGCACTTTATGGATTTTCATTGCCAAGTGAACACATAATGGACTCCAAAATTGTTTGTGCAGATTTGTTGGATGTGTAAATATGCAGCATTGCTAACAAGTTTGCATTTTCTATTCAAAATGAGTTGGTACTCTAAGTTCCTTTCTTGATTCAACGTTGATGTAGATTTGTTTTGTTGTTGTTATGTTAAGCTTTACTCCAAATCATTCACTGAATATCTGCATCCAGACAATTTTGAAAAAAGTTTTAAGATAAATTGTACAGCAAAAGCATGCCACCAGAGGCAGAGTGACTGAAACTTGATCTAACAGGAGCCTCAGACAAGTCATGTTCTACATCAACACAATGAACAGATGGGCTCAGTTTCCTGCAGACCCAAAGCAACATGCTTTTCTAAGTGACATGCAAGGTTGTGAGGTCCCTCTTGTTCTGTGTCTGGTACTGTTGTGCATTGAGGCTTGACACACAGGCCGGTACAGCAAGCCCCAAGGGACAACATTATCAAACACACAATTACAAGGAGCTTACGCCATTAACTTTATATTTGAAAACATCCGGTGGGAAAACATGCAAGGTACATGCAAACACAACAGATAAACTGCTGGCTTTAACCACAGAGGGGAAATTCAGCAAATGTACACATTGTGAGGAATCTCTATACAGTGAGTTTAAGCTATTGCATGAGTACACAGTCCCACGCAGTGACTCTGGTCGCAGCATGTATAGCGACTTGTTTTGGGAGTCGTAAAAGGCAACAGACTGTGTAATTTCTTTCCACCCTAAAAGCAAATTTGTACCAGAAAAAGGGATGCACAAAGCAGATTCCACTGGAGTCAACAACGGTCTGTGTTCAAAGGAAGAAAGTAAAGTCTGGGGCCTAAATGGGAAAAGCAACCTTACCTTCTATTGCTAACACACATTTTTTGACTTTTGTGTATTTCTATACATCCTGCAAGCAAACAATTGACATTTAAATGTGAGTAAAACCATATATATATATATACACTGTTCACACACATGTCTTCTTGTATTGAAAGCACAGATTGCAGTTGTCCTTTGGTGCAAAATATGTTGTTTAAATTGGTGGCTGTCAATAACCAGCAACAGCCTACAAAGAGAGACAAACTTGGGAACCAAATAAAATTGCACGTTTTTATGCAATATAAAGGTTTTATTCAGTTCTGCCATTCGTGAAATTGTAGAAAGTCTATCTATGTCGGATTCCAAAGTTGGTTATTTAAATGCAGCATTTGACTGCAAGTTTTAGTGTGAATAGATAAAAATAGATCAACCAGTGTCACAGGGGAAGACATATCATCATTAAAGTAATAGGTGGCGCGTGAATAAAAGGTTTAACACTTCTCCTAAACATCTGCCGTGATAATGGCCTCACTTATGAAAATGGAAAAACATAATTATTCCTTCTTTATCTCCAAAACAATTGACTCCAGAAGCAGTTTTGAATACCTATCGTCACAGTGATGTACCATTTCAATTATTACAAACCAAAATGAGCTGAAACAAATAAACACAAAACAATAACAACAACAGAAAAGCTCCATTGTTTAAATCCCCTGTCAGATAGGAGCACCTGCATTTCCACCAACTTAAATGGCAACACTGAGTGATGTCTGTCATATGTGATCTCCAATACTCCCGAATGAATCACTGGGGTTATAGGCCTTCTAAATACAGCACCACTTCATAATTGAGCACAAAGGTGATGCTTTGATAATCAGAATACATTTGCAAGTCATTATTTTCCTCGTGAATGGTGATATGGAGAAATTTGTGGCAAATGGACATCTTGATAGGGGTTATAATCTAAACACGATCATTTCCATTAACTACTTTGGTCCTCATCCACCAATCACTACAACATGTGTGGGCAGCGGCTCTGTCTCTGAATGCTCAGCACCCACATCCTGCATCTCTGCCAAACACGTTCTTGTATTTTAAGTCCCTAGTGCCTCTACAAAGACAGACCCTTTCTTGTGTATTACAGCCATAGTTATACAAAAAAAAAAAAAAGTCTTTGTGGATGTAATGTGCCCTATTAACATAATCTCTCTCAAGCCTCAGCTCTTTTTAACACGGACACACACAAATCACACAAAAGCGACCACCTCAAATACCACTTATATTTTTTCCGGGACAACTGATCCATCCATCTTTCTGTGTGTCACCCAATTAAAGCTTTTTGGCCATGATGAAATGAACCAATTAAGCATTGCACTTCTGCTTGGGCAGAGATGCATCTCTTAATGGGTGAGATTCGCTCACAAGAATGCCATGTCCTCTCCACCTCATTATCATGCAGCTATTAGCCATCACTCATATCAACTAGGGCTCACACTTACACCAAGCAAACGGGCGTTCATCCATGTGCTTTGGTGAATCATAATGCACTTGAGTAACTGGAACACAGCAGCCGCTACTTTCTACAGATAGTCTCTCTCTGTAAAATTAGATGGTTAAAATTATGTAGTATGGGGTTCAAGAGCATCAAAGAACATTACTTGACCCTGGGGAAAAGTGTATGAAAGACTGAATCTGGTGATTCTACAGTGAGTATTACGTGTTCTGATGCTCACTACGCATCTTATGACATTTAGTTTGACAAGCTCACGTGTCACAACAATCCCTCTCGAGTCGTGGTTTTGCAGATATGCGATTCTCCAAGATTCCTCTGCTTATCATGCAGGATCACACATTATAAGACTCAGGGGACGTTAACTTTGTTTAGGTAGAAAATTAATGATACTTCAGGGGTGGAGATTTTGTTTCACCTGCCAGGATGACAGAGAGTCTGTAATAAGACAGCACAACGACTGGCTCACACATAATGATTGCTGCGACAGACGCATGCAATGACTGTGATTTTACTCCAAACTGGGATTTTGGCTAAAACTTTGAAACTGTCAAATCTAAAGTTAGTAACAAGGGAGCCTAAAAAGTTAAATAATTTCAAAACATAAATGAATACTGAGGGAAACATGAGACCTATGACTGAACAGGAGACTTGCAATGCAAAGTTCTTACAGTGCATTTACCAGGGCAGTGCTCTCAGTGCAAATCAAATTGCCAATAATGTGGCACCAAGATAATGTCCGCTCAGTTTCAGCTCAATCAGCTTTGGCCAAGTCAGCCGATATGCATAAACAGAAAATGTATGATGAAACTCTCCTCAGAGAAACACAGAGAAAGACACTTCATGTTCTCACCTTCCCATTTCCGCCTGATTCACAGTGCCTTCTCTGATTTTCACCTCTGCTACTGATCACTTTGAAAATCCTAATTTTCTCCTCTGTTGGAATATAAAACAACGCCTTTGCTCACTTCCTTATCAGTTCATAAGCAGTTCCAGATCATTATTCATGTGATATATGGGTGTTTCTTTACATCTATTCTCAGACAACATGTTTTATGGTTCTATCTTTACGCTTCATACGACGCCTTTTTGTGATTTTGGTGATCAAAGAATTTCAGGTTTTGCACTTTTTTAAACACTATATGCGTTTATTACAATTAAATGGGATTATGGGATTTATCTAAAATAATACTAATAATAAACATAAGTGAACAATCTGCTTCTCACAACTGTAGACCAACTTAGTCTCATTTCTCAATTATTTATAGAATGTGCATTTTAAAATCTGAAATCCTATTGCAACTGTTTACATTTGGTTACTCACTGCCTTGACACAGAAGCACTACATTATCCATAATTTGCAGCATATGCATGATCGCCCCATAAATATTTTATTAGCGAGGGTTGAATGTCGGCTTTAAGATCCAGAATGCACTGCAAACATGAAGAAGAAAAATAAGTATTTTACTCGTGTTTTTGTGTTAAATAGGAAAAAAGGATCATGTTGAAGCTGAAAGATTTCCAATTTATTAACAGTGAAGTACTGTACTTCACTGCATGTATGTTTCATGATAGTCTCCTGCAGTTTAACAAAGTACAACAAAAGTAGCAATCAATATCAACACAGCCGCATTTCGCAGTCTTTTTTTTTTTCCTGTGACAAAAATTAATGGGTGTTTCTCTTAGGCTCTGTTTCATGGGGGGGTTTCTTGTAATCACAAACACATGTAGGTGTTGTTTTCATCACAAATTATGACTCCACTGTAAAATGATGAGAAACACATCAGAGAATTTGCTCTAACTTGTAAACCTCATCCTCTTGCGGGCTTTACTGATTGAAATTTCTTCTTCACAACCTGAGATGGAATGAAAAGAGAAACATTTGGCAACTGATGTCCCTGTAGCACATGTCTTCCTTGTTTCTTAATGGTATGAAGTAGCCCTCTCTCTCTGTAATCAGAGCCTGCATGGCTGAGATTAGCATACCCCCCTCCCGGCTCCTTGTATCTAACCCTTTGGATGTAGCTCCAGGAGGTCGTAGCTCCTGTAGCCTCTGACAGTGTGGAAAAGAAGACATGAAGGGAGACAAGGGTGCTGTAGAGGAGATTGCCTTTCTCCTCCCCTTTCATTGACTCCCCACCATATAATGACGCATAAAGATATGAAGAGGTGCTGAGATAAAGCATGCATTCATACATAGACTCACTCATTCAACAGTTGAATAAAATCCTGCAAATTAAAGAAAATAAATAAATAAAAGCACTTTGTTCCCCAGACATAAATCCTCCCCCTCATTTATGATTAAAATATATGGTTTTCATGTAGTTCACAGCTGACATTTGTTTGTCGGATTGAAAATACCCCCACAGCTTCCCCTGTTTACTCCTTCTTTATATCCAGCTCCTTTCTCTCCATAGGCACATTCAGATTTGAGGACTCTTTTGTAAAGGCTTCTTTCATTTGTATTTATTTATTTTTTTGTTCCCTCTTCGCAAAATAAATGGTCACATCCCTTTTGCTCTTATTTAATTTTCCCGCCAGATGGCAGGTTGGAGACAGGCACTTTTACACTGGGTACATGGTGACACGCTCATCAATCCATCAGGCTCATCTCAATGTTAATGGGTAAAGTATTACTTAATTTGTCTCCGATGAGGACATACTTAAAATGCTGACATTGTGTTCCCATTATGTCGCCAAAGAGCCATGAACTTAGGTCACAAAATAATGGATCTTGAAAATAATGTAGGAAATCTGGTCTTATTTTTCAGAAATTAATCATTTTGGAGACAAGGGGATATTTTTCAAATCAAGCCACAAAAGTCAAAAGTGAGACTCTAAACCAGATTTTTTTCCACACAAGAAACCCATTATGATTTCAGAGGATGAATGAGGGTACATTCACTTCCATTCAATGCGAGCCAAGGGGCGAATAAAACATGTGCTTCCTGTGGTGAAGCAGATCTACACCTCGGCTCTCTGTGGAGTTCAACTGTGGTGAGCTTTGACCGGTGAAGTCACCGCCTCAACCAATAGCACAAACGTGTTTGCAGTTGACCCACGCAAATGGACTACGAACTACAAACTAATTTCCATGTGTGTCATAACCTGCACTGCCCACATTCAGCCCCGGCAGGGATTATCATTAGCTTGTGTTTGCATATGTGTGACCATCCATGCTGTATGTAGCTATATGTGTTTGTTGCTTTTTGAAGATTCCTCCTTTTTTTTCCCTTATCCCAACCGGGGATTGAAGGATGTAGCTTATATGTGGTGTACATTATAAAGTCTTGGTTATGTATTACCTTTCACTTTTCTAGTAAATCCAAACTTAAAGGTCCCACATTATGAAAAACATGTTTTCTCTGGCCTCTACATATACAAACTGGTCCTGAGCCTACCAACTCTGTGCAAAAACACTCCATAAACTCCATAAAACAAACACTCCATAGCCATAGAGATACATCTACCCTAAACATTAGCACATGCTTCTGCTAGCATAAGCGGCGTCCTCTCCCTAGGGGTGTGCACCATTAACAGACGGAGCACATTAGCATTTAAAGGGGCAGGCACAGAAACAGCCCGTTCTCAGTAGAGCTCACTTGAGCGACTTTTAGACAGCTGAAATTCAGGACCACGGATGAGTTTGAGGCAATACATTTAGGATATAGTGTTGTTGGACCTCTGACAGCTGTGTGAAATTACTGAGAAACAGTATAATATGGGACCTTAATATGAATCAAAACACTGTGTAGAAATTAGGTTGTGCTCATACTTCCCCCCACATATTCTAACCACAGAGTAGATTTTCAGTCCCTGTTAATGTCAAAGGATCAAAGACAGTAAGTTGACCTTTCTAAGACCATGGTGATTCAGATGACTAAGTAGAGAGACTCTTAATAAGGGAAATCAAGTGTTAAAGCAAGGCAAAACACACAAATTAAATTTGCAATAACAACAGGCAGATTCTTCAGAATCTGTTGTCAGTATCCGTCTCAAATGATCTGCTGGCACACCTGTCTGTTACCAACCTGCCTCCCTGCTGGCACCCTTATTGTGCTCTCATTGCAACATGGTGCAGTCCACAGTGCAGTTCAGTTGGTTTGAGGCTGTGGGCTTGACAATAGGGTTGACAGGCGGGGTGGGATGTATGGTTGCATACTTTCAAAATGTAGCCTCACCTCCAGGCATGTGATTGTTATTCAAATGAGCACAAAGACAAAGCAATCACAGGGCACATCAGCGGGAACGCACTGTTGTCAAATATTGTATTACTATGTCAACCAGGGGAGGCATTTGACGAAGCTGCCTTTGTTGGACCTCTGACCTTAACATGGAAAGGAGACTGGGAGACATATTGCATAATGCCATCTCCACGTTCATGACATATGCATACATAGCCCACTGCTTTGAATGAACACAGCACATTGACTATTCATACATTGAAAATAGGATATGACCTTGAAACAATCACTGCCTCAGTCGCCCATTTTGAAATCTATTCTCCTTTTCACCTACCACTTTGACATTTCACACAAACACTTCTGCATGCATGTATTGTATGTGTACGTCAGTGGCTACAACTATGCATTCACTACATTTACATTAAATGTACTGTGAACCTGATGAATATTCATGCAATGTGTCCTGAAGGGATAAATCGATTATTTTCCCTTTTGTTTACTATGGTGCCATATATATATATATAGTACGCCAAGAATAGAAAAGCTATGATTGTTGTTCTGATTCTGAGCACATCAATCACAATACCAAAACAAGGTAATTAAAATTCTTGCCTTCCCTCCAAGACACAAATGTATGCATTTCACCAAACGAGTCGGCGCAGAGTCTCTCAGATGTAGCACACCTGCAGCCGGTCGTGATTCAGTCTTTTGCTCAAGGGCATTTCATAAGAGATGGCTATATTTTGAATCAAACCTGTGACATTCCAATCAGGAGATGGTTCTGCTAAGCACCCAGCCATACATACCTGCTGCCCCTGTGTGATTAATCAAAAAATATTTGACACATGCAGGTTATTCAATTATCCCTCTTGCCTGCAAAGTGGGGAAGTTTCCTAGACCCCTAGGGCAGGGAAGTTCTTGCTTCAAGGATTCAAAAGCAACCAGAAGTGCAGTTAAATAGGGCAGCATAACAGCTGGCTCTGCTCAGCAGAGATTTGAATAAATATTTGATGATGGTATAGTATCTGGGATAACACACACACATGCTTTGGCAGTATTGCATGGTTTTGCCATGACAATAGCTATTGTGCGAGACAAACAAGGATGCATACACATATCTTGGTAGAGCTGGTGTGGCTTGAAAACACCTTTCAATAGGGTGTGGGACGTCTGGTGCTAAAGCATACGCCAGTGCATCTGGACTCGAACATCTGGACACGATTCTGTTGAAATTGGGCAACAAACGTTCAGTGTTTTCGCTTGAATTACCATAAAGTGATGCATTTAGTGGTCGGAAAAGCATAAGGTGGTAACTGTGTTCTGCGCGTTGGCAGGAAAACGGCTTCGGAGCTGTGAGACCGATGCAGAACAAAAGTAGCATATGGTCTTTGATGGATGTTTCCATTTAAAGGACTTTATAGACCCACCAGTGAACATTTTTGTACCATGGTTGACCTCTGCTGTAAATCAGCTCCTAATTTACACCTATTGAGTCGTACAGGATCACAAATTGTGATTGACTCACAGGACCTCTGCATTTCTCGCTTTGTGGATTTCTTTTAGGAAGTCTGTTTTCTGACAGGTGGGGAACTATATTATTATTATCATCTGGCTATGTGTATCTCAATGTCTGTAAAAATTAACACAATTATAGATTTTGACACACCATTCAAGTACTTTTGATAAAAGTGTGCATTGAATACCTGTTGCTGATGGACATATAAGTCTTTTAGTTCAGGAAAAACAGCTGATGTAGACTATATTTGTAGTATAATTCGATCTAATACACATGTATTTACTGTATTAAAAGTTGATTTTGTAAAACTTTTCAATGCATGCCATTAATCATGATTGCTAAAAAAAAATATTTCATTTTCATCATTAATTTGTCTGGAAAATTGAAATGTGTTTGTTTTTCAACCATCTAAATGAGCAGAGAGAAATCTGGCAGCACACTGATTATGACGGACCACTTTTGCTTTGTGTTGCATTACAAACGTTGATACAGCAAAATGTATTTAATCATCTCATTAATACACAGTGTGTCTGACTTGGTGCTTGTTTCAAACGAAATTTGTAAAAAGAAATGCATAAATCATCACTAAGTAACACATTGATATGAAGAGTATCCCTATTGCATCAAAATGTTCACCCTGCTGTGCATATCAGTAAAATGACAGCATGACATCCACTGCGGCGTAAAATTAACATTTCCACCGAAGAAGATGCAAAAGCAGTTTTCTCACAGTTATCCTCCCATACTACCCATGTGAATGTATTTAGCCTTTCCCCTGAGTTCAAATAATAGTGTTCATTAAATCACTTTACCACGCAATGCAACATGTATTAAGAAAACCTCAGTAGACTAGCAGTAAAACAAATGTTCAGGCAGCTTCAGCAGATTAGGATCTTTAAGTAATTAGTTGCCGAAAAGGAATCTATTGCTTGCTAGTATTCAAATTAATACAGATTATGTGTTTTCACTACTGTTGTTTAATGTTCATATAATATAATATGGTATAATTTTGATGTAAGAGCCAACGTACCTGTAGTTCTACCATGCTTGCAGCAGGAATTTGTGCTCTCTTGTAATGATGGATGCAATTGACTGCGAACTGCCTCCATTGCCATTTAATGGTTTTTAATCAGAGATGTCGAGCTGCAACTTTATCATCTGCAACAGTGAGGGAGTGCCTCACCTGTTGTATTTCTCTCTCATTACTCATGCAAATACACCTAATTATTACAAATGAATAGTGACAGAGTGCCTCCCAGTAAATTGGATGTAGAAGTGGAAACCATTATGGCTTCTTTTTTCTTCCTCCATGGGCTTGCAGGGTGCCAAAGTTGCTTTGTACATCCACAATTTCCTGATTATTCGATATGGAGGCAGATGACTAGTGGTGATGTAATGCTGTTGTTTGACACAAAAGGATGCCAAAAGAGTTGTTATGGATGTGCTTGCTGCTTGTTTTTCTTTGAGGTGAGGTCACAGCCCAGATTGTTCCAGACCTCCTGTGTGGCACCACATGAGGTCTCGTTTGCAGAGTGCAAGAAGGGGGGAAAAAAAAGGAAAAAAAAAACTGTGCTGAAACTGCTCTACCTCAAACAATATGCTCTAAAGTGGCTTTAGTTCAATTACAGTGTGCCAGATCCATAATTATTGGAGTGACTTTAGAAATGGCACATAAACGATTACAGTTATTTTCATTTTTAACAAATGCAAAACATTTAATGCTACATTAGTGGTGGAGATCTAGTCCCCACCTGGTGCTTGTGCACTATCAGATACAATTATGTTTTTGTTATTTGAATGTTTTTATAAGAGAAGGGTAAAAGTTTAATAGATCATGTTATTTTCTCTCTAATAGTTTAAACTAATGATTTTTTTTTGTTGTTGTTGTTTTTATTGTTTATTTGTTTTAAACAAAATGAGACAAGTTGATTTGCAGTACCTCAAACATCAAGCTAAAATCTAAAATGCTCAAAGCGAACAATTTTAATATTTGATATAAAAAGTTACACATAATCATCATATTAAACTGTTGTGATGACTAATACATCTGCACAACTTCACCTTTTGACTGCAACATGGTTAAGGAGAAGACATACTCCTTTAAGGTACATAACAGCCAGAATTCACTGGCAGGAGGTTTGCTTCCTCAAATGACCATGATGTTTTGTGCTGCACTACTTTCACTGAATTTGGATTTCAAATCAGACCTCAGTTATACGGACACACAGCTGCTAGAACGAAAAAAAAAAAAAAATCAAAGGGATCCATCACTGACCCCAATTTTCCAGGGCTTCTTCATAATTCAGTTTGATCTAAATACACTTTTCTTGCCTTTCACAGCAAACCCCACTGATTTGCCACAGAATCACAGTCAGTACTAATGAGAAGTGGAAGACTGAAACCCCTTCAAAGTCCTTACCACACAATATAAGGGGTAGTTTTTGCCGGCTATTTCTCCATGCAAATTTGCCTTTAAATGTACTGTATGATTTACACAGAAAAAAAAAATGCAATTTTTGCCTCAAATTGGATGACAACTTTCAAAACACTTCAGCATCTGAAGCTTAATGAAGGTCTGTTCAAATGCATCATAAATTCTTGATGAGCAAATATGCCATGCAGAGGTTAGCACCAGGGGTTGTGCATTATTTGGTTAAGCTCCTGATGCATGGTTGGACTGTTTCACCTTTTGTTATTTACTGTATGAATTAACTCATGAATGATTCACAAAGCATCTATGAAGGAGCAGGACCAACACATAAATAAATAATCTCACTCTGCCAGGCCTTTCGGGTATGGGGATCTAGCAAATTGTGATTTTTCTTTTTGTCCTCTCTTTCACAAAATCCTGAAACTGCTGGGCTATGCCTCCTTCAATCCTTGAAACAGACAGACACACAAATTGGTGCATGCTGCTTCTCTCTCTCTGTCTCGATGCATTTTGCCAAGAGTGAGTTGGATGCTAAAGGTGTGCTGAAATGATCATTACTATCTAGCGAGTTCTGCCTGCAATACCATGGCAACGGAAGGCAAATGTGACCATGAGATGTGTTCCAGTAGCTGGCAAACTCAAAAGCACAGCCCTTCAAGGACTTGGAGTAAACAGACACATTTGCCCAATGGAGTGGAGATGATAGGTGTTCCATGTTTGAGGTTTATAACTCATTTCAATGCACTTCCACATTTTTCCCCCTCTCTTTGGCAATTCAATGCCATTCTACGATCCCTAGTTTTGGTGACATACTATTTTGGAGAGTTATCTGAGCTAAAACCCTCTGATATAATTATGGAAAGAACTTTCTCTGATGTTAAGACACTGAAAGATGGATGGAGGGCATTTTAATATAATTCGGTCAGACAACTCACATTCAATTGTTTATTTAGCGGCAGCAACATAGTTTGAGATTGGCATCTAGGCTCCGACCTCATCACTCCCTGCAGGTATGTATACATAGGATATTGGGAGCAATGAGCAAATATAATATGAAACCCCCCCATTCGGAGCCTGCAGGTGGATGCTGGGCTGGTGGTGGTGCTGAAAGGACAGCAGCATTATGGATGCAGCATAGCGCTGGCAAGCAGAGGGGGAGATGGGAAGTCTGCAGTTTAAATAGGCCACCAATTTGAGTGGGTGTGTTTTATTAGATGATTGGAGTATGAGGTATAAGACATGTATAGCAGTGCCTGAACTAGCTTGCAGGCTTCACTCCACTCATGAGTGCATATGATTTTGGCAGTGGCCTAGGAGGCTGAAAAATTCTATTGAAATACGTAGGTATTCAAGGCAACCCAATGGGGCATCATTGAAACCAAACCAGTAACCTTTTCGTTAAGTGGTTCTTTTCCCAAAGAGAACTTTAAAACAAATTACGACAGCTTTTTTTTCCCCCTGGCAGACATTAAGGCTGCATCAAGACATGCTGCATAAAGAGACAAGAATCAGTGGGATATCAGTTATTTTTGATGGAAACAAGCAACAAGAACTTGCATCCGAGGACAGAAGATGCAAAGTGGCAACAAGCTGCGCAAAAAGCATAAAAAAATGAGAAAAAAAAGAGTGTAATTTTACATAAATGCCCTTTGGCATGCGGAAACGGAACAATAACACCCGTGTCGATTCCCACAGAGAACACGAGAAAGAACACAATAATCCAAATCAGCCAGTCGAAGCAAAGTATGGAATTTACAGTCGATGTTAACATGCTCAAAGTATTATTTGAGATTGATTGCTGGATTTATACATTTTTCAGTTATTTTAAAATTATGATCATTATGTCAACAGTAAATATCAATAAAGCATGCTCCAAACTGTACAGACAGTAAGTGGACTTGCTATGCATGCTTTTGAAATAATAATAAATATTCATATTGCATTTCCTTTCTCTTTAAGCTATGTTTCAGTATGAATATAAACCTGTAACGAATTTACCTCACAGTAAAGTGGAATCATCTTAATATAAATTAATTTCACTGACGCAGCTGAAGTCAACCTTACGGCTCTCAGCGATCTACTGATTATTGTATTCTGTTACTAGACCTTGAACTAATGACTAGATAATGTATTCAAATGCTATTGGAAGACTGAATTTTCCATCCATCATATTTTAATGGGTTTTTGCCAAAACCATGTTGCTTGTCATCCATGTATGAATTGTGTGATGAGTTATTTTGACACATACCAGCATAATGCATGACAGAAATGTCAAGCCAGGACCTCAACAGGGACTTCATAACTTGACTGTCAGGGAACACTGATTTGGTATTTTGCATATGAGAGCAGAGAAGAAATTGAATATTTAAATCAAAACGGCAAAATGAATTGGAAATACATTGGCTTTTAATTTTTTAAATATCACCTTCAGCAAATATTTTAATTGTTAATCTCTCCATTGAGCGACCTCTAAAAAATGTGAAGCATTTTAATTATGTTCATAATGTAACATTTATTTCATACAGTATTCTTCTAGTTCATATCTCAAAATTTGATTAATTCCACTTGATTAGTTTTCAAAGAGGTGAGGTGAACTTGGACGTCCTCCCACAGGTCGAGGTCTCAGCTCACTCCCTATTGCCTCCTGAATCATTTTTTTGCTGAAGGGCAGCAAGGTTAAGCAGGTTCAACAGAGCAAATAAATAATGAATTCAATAAGGGTAATTAAGAAAGCACATCAGACGAGCAGCACACGACCTCACAGCCTCACACAAGGCCCCAGACTGAAAACCCCTGTGCAAGCCCTTTTCTTCTTTAAACTACAGCTTCATGACTCCAGTTACGACTCTAATTTTAGGTCATTTTCAGAGGTTATAAAATCTACAGTCCCTAATCATCCTAATTATCTAACTCTGCGGTGAGACAGACTGCAGTTATTTATCACTATTACTCTTCCTTGTCAAATGAACTGCAATTTGTTGATGCCGACACTGGAAGGTGAACACTTGTCACCATGTCAAGAACAGGCTTAATAGTCATCCCATGGGTCTTGTCTTATTGATTCAGTTGATGAAGCACGCCATAAGCAACATACTAGAGTGTACCAAAAAGAAAGCTAATCCCCAAATAACAATGCCAAAAGCATAATGACTGATCCAAATGACTAAATCCATTTCATCAAGGCTCAGGCAGCTTTACTGAGCTAATTGATCCCTGAGCATCTTCAAGCATCTCTTTATGCTACAGTATCCTCTTCTTAAATGAATAATATAATTTACTGTATACAACCTCCAATAGTTACAAAGACGGTTGCACAAATAATTTTCAAACATTGTCCAGTGATTCTCTGATGATTTAAAACTTATTTTCGGGACTTGAAAACAAAATAGAGTACGCAGAAGCACAGGTTACAGCAACTAAAACTTTATATTATGCTCTATAAATACTTCATATGTTAAGTGTACTTGTTACAACAAGTTATCAGATCTCTAATGCATCACCCCACTGTGTCATGTGAACTAGACATTTTGTTTTAGAAGAGTCGGCAGACTAACTTTAAAAACTTTTGATAGCACTGTGAAAATGTAAAATCAAATTGCAGTAATGCAGTACTTTCCATTACAGCAGCAAACTGCTTTGCATTGGTGGGCAGATAGCAGTACATTAACACACTTGATGTGGCTCTAAATCCTGCTATGCCTCAATGCTCAAAGTCACACCCTACATTGTCACCGTACACTCTCATACACTTCGAGCCAGCTGACTCTTGACTCGCAGTTGATGGAGTGTGGTTTCAGCAGTTACAGCCCTTTGTTGCGAATTCCAATTGTAATTAACTAAACAACAATTAGATCTGGTTAACTGCACTGGTTGCCATTAATCTCCAGAAGGCAACAGATTAAATCTGTGTATTTACAACTGCTGTACACACGCTGCCCCAGCTGCACCAAGGAGCTCTGACTCATTATATGATCACACTGCACATTTGATGTTGCGTGCACATGTGCATGTGAAAGATAAAGACTAAGAGGGAAACAAAGGAGACAAAGAGATGGAAGAAGCTGTAGCTTCAGCCAACACTTTTTTAGACT
>JBCAUF010000790.1:5577325-5587329 GCA_038406115.1 Haemulon aurolineatum | reverse complement strand
TGATAGACAGTAATGATAAATCAGTAGACACAATAAATAGAAACTAAATGGGTTGGTTCATGGGTAGGCCTGTACATAGGTCGGTATCATCAATTCCCATAATGGACTTCATATGACGGAATACATATTTCATGTCTAGCAGACACATCACTCATGACAGCACCCCCATGGGTCTCTACGGCACTCATGCTTTATGATAGATGTCGCGCGAAAGACAAAAAGTTAAAGAAAAGAATCAGTCAGTAATTTCAAATTGTGACCGCTCCAAAGAGCAGGCAAGAATTTGGAAACTTCAAAGGCAAATTCCCACAGACAATGACAAAAATGTCAGTAAACAGTAGGAAGCAGTTTTCTACATGCTAAATTCACATGAAATTATGTAAAAGTGGCCTCTAGTGATTGCTGGTTTTCACCACAGAACAGTGAGCCATTTGCCGCAACAAGTGGTGGATTGTCAGGTGTGTGCTTGCTAAAGTGTGTGATAGTGATTGGAGGTCTCAGGTCTGCAGTCTGCGCCTCCTGGGGGGAAGTCATGCAAACATGAATTACGATGGATCCTGTGAAGGTGAGCTCTGTCTGGTGTATGACTCAATGCCTCTTGGGGTCCCTGACAGTGGAATAGACACTCAAAAGTGAGTCAAAAGAAAAAAAGAAAGAAAGAAAATCTTAAAACATGTGCCAATGCCACAGTGCTTTTGTCAAGATGATGTACAGAATATTTCTTCCTGACTATGCTATGCTAAGAGGACCGTGGGAGTTGTGTGAAAAGCCACAGCTAAGGTGTAAAGGCATGGTTAAATTTTCACAATGATATATGTTTTTTTTTTTCTCATTTAATTATTTAAATACACCAAAATAAAGATGAGGCCTTTTTTCAAAAGAAAAGGTGCGATTAAAGTCTTAAAGAAGCCACAGAAAAAGAAGAGTGAAGTCCCACTGATTCTGGGTTTTTAGCAAGCATTTATTCTGATTCATTAGCTGTCAGAGCTCATTATTTTTTGCATTTATTGCACAGATATACACACATTTTTGAAATCACTAGAATTCAATAGGAAATTGTCAGAGGCAAACTGAAGAAAACTGCATGGTATAAATATCATGCTTGGCTTTGAGTAGCAATCACCAAGAAACAGTAATTGAATGATAATAATGAAAATGAAAATCTCCACATAGTGTTTACAAGACGTCATTAAGTCAATGAAACAAAGCATTTTTGTTCTGGATCCTTATATTGCATCACAGCACTGCATCAACATTTTCCACGCATTGCTGCAATGTGGCAATGCCTCTATTTGCATAGGCCTGATAAAGACATCACAAGCAGACTCAGCCTGCACACAGATCTCTCCCACTCCTTGCAATACATTTCCACAGTGTGGACTACGCTTGGCAGCAGTGATCAAATCCTTTTTCAGTGGAAAGGGGAATGTGTGGGCGATCCCACTTTAGCAAGGGATAGCCAGATGAAAGTGCGCAAACATGCTTTTGTTGCTGGAAGCACGTCCCTTGCAAGAAGAGAAACACGACTAATTCTGAGGGTGAATCACTGCAATCAGAATTCATTGTGACGGCGTGCTTCATGGGAAAACACACCACTGGCTCCAGCTTCAACATTATAATGAACGGTTAGCACATTCATTTGAGATGATCACAGATGTCACAGCTTTAAGGCAAATCACAACTTTTTGCAATTTGAGAGAACTCTACCAAGGTTTCCCATTTAAATTTACTTAAAGTGAGATATGTTATCATAGACAATGGGGACAATGCTAAATAAGATTTTTCAAAGTTTTACTCAAGCTTAACTTTTAACACTATCAATGCTGATCCATGCATGTACACTTATCTGGGAGCTCAGTGCAAGCAAACAGACTTTGCCAGTCAATCCATCCTTTACAAAGATCTCCAAGTGAATCTGGCTCCCTGGTGAGTGATTGACTGAATCAAAAAGCTTACACACAGTCTTTCCATAGTGATAAAAAGGAGATTTATTTGAAAATTAGGGAAAAAAATGTATAGGAAAGAATATATTGAGAAAATATTGAGATAGATTTAGATCCTATACCTACAACTCTTATCTAAGGGACAGTATAATATACTCCAACTCAATAATGTAAAATTATTACTTTTGAATTTCTTATTGCTACAAATACAATACCATATCTTAAATCATATTACTATTGCTATTATGGAGCAGATCTGGGACACAGGTATATGCAGCTTTAAAACTCTGTCTACAGGGCCACTGAAGATAAGCCTCACACAGGTTTAAAACAAGTCCAGTCAAGATTGATTATCAGCTTAATTGGAAATGAACAAATGCGAAATGAGCTGTTACTACTGGGTCACAAGAATGACCTCCTGTGCTTGTTGACATTATGAGCCTGCTCAGGTTTGTTAAGTGTTCTTTTTCTTTTAGCTACAGCACAGCTGTGTTATAACCCAAAGAATAACCAGCTACTGTAGCACAATTACTTGGATTTGAATTTTACACTGACTAAAGTGATTTTGATTGTTTGAAATGACATCTTCCGACACGGGAATGAGAAAGGAACAGGAACAGTGACAAGCTGTTCTGGGACAACTTGACTCAGCAAGATGCTGACACTATGATAGATGAGGACTTTTAAAAGTCTGCCTTAGTGAGCACGAAGATGGAGCATGAAGATAATAGTTGTCAAGATTAGGTAATTAATATATATAAAAACATTGTATCATCAATCCAAACCCAAGATGTGTGCGCAGTGAAGAATATTGAATATCTTTTTTTTTTTTTTCCTGACACATTCAGTCGCACCAAAACAGATTCGTGCAGACAACATATTTTGACAGCACTGATATTATGCATCTTCTAAGCCCTTATTTAACCAAGCAGACTGGACTGAGAAATACAAAATTATGCAAACCTGACTTGCAAGGGAATATTGTGAAATTTTCTAATCGTGCGCATATGAATTTTTTTTGTTTTGGTTTGGGTTTTTTTCAAACAGTAATAAAAATAAGTGTGTAGGAAGAGGTGCTGCAAAAAAAACAAAACAAAACCAACAAAAAAAACAGATCACATCCATTGGATAAAAGAGACATTTGCAGAGCTGGTGTTGTGTGTTGAATCTATCTTATAAGAACTCTTGTGAGAAAGGCAGGACATTTTTGAAGAAATGTATCAAATTTAACTTTAACGAACACAAATCTAAACCTCATCATTGAAGTCATGCTCATCAGCTAAATGTATTTGAAATGAGCATATTGCCAAGGCGCTCACTTAACAAGCCACTCATAGAGTAATTAACAGATGGAAGAGCAGCCTGTGGTGTATTTTCGACAAGAAGTTCTGATGTACATTTTAATTACTGACAATTTTCCTCCTATTAGTTGTATTTCGGTTTGAGCAGATTTTGATTGGAATATGTAGGTCTGCTGCGTCCTCCAGAGATGACTGCAACGTTGGCTCAATTCGCACAGCCTCATTCTCGGTTGTGTTACTGTATTCTGACTATGTGTTCTGCAGCTTGAGGGTTTTTCCAGAACATCCCATTCCAGTCTAAACCAAATTTTAGCTTCAAAATGCAGCGACCAGTAAAAAGAAAGCAATCTTATCTTACTACAGTGCAGAAAGTGATACCATACTTATTTAGTCATTACTACTGCCTTTATATTGACAATCTTCTATGTATTGCAAGTCTGACCATGGAACCCTGATTAACAGTATTTCCATGTTGCAGAGTTGGAAAACAATTCAATTGTCTCATTGTGTTCATCTATTATAGATTAGTCCTTGGGGCATCAATTAAATCAGCTGTTAGTTAAACAACTTACAAACATTTGTTTTGTTTGTTTTTTCAATTCCATTTGGGCATTTTCAAAGGTTTTATTATCTTGGCAGTTGAAATGAACCTCTGGCTGTCCCGAGAACAGCCAGTCAGAATCCTAAACACACATCCACCTTCACTATCCATCTGCAATAGTTTGAGCAGATGATAGTAGACATGCTGGATTATAGAGACAAACCCAAATGCAACTTGAATCAATAGCTATAGGCTACTGGGCAACTATACGTTACTGAGGCGCAGCAGAACCAAGACCAGGAACAACCCCAAAAACAGCTTCTTTGACTGTTTTCACACTGAGTGTGTTTGTTTATGTCTGAACCTGAGGTCAATCGTCCCTCTCTAACCCCTCTGGTCTGCTGTCACAGTTGTTTACTGCTGTTTTGAATCTTCTGCCATCAAGATGAAGATGTTTACCACTGCTTAAAGGAAACAATGACATCTGTGCAATTATCAAATATTTTTCCTGCAGACTTGCACAGGCCTGCACAGGCCAAAAATGAATTTAAAAAAAAAAACAAAAACAAAAAAACTTCCATCCTCCTACCTCCTCCTACCCTCCTGACATCAAGCGAGGGTTTGATTTGAATCTCTGCTCACACATTAATGGAGCCATGTATCCCTCCCAATTTATTTATTTTCAAACTGTACAATAATATAGCTGCAAGTAATAGTTGATAATTATTGTGATCATCAGTTAATTACCTTATTATTTTCTAAATTAGTTAATTGTTTTATTAATAAAGCAAAAAAAGTAAATATTGTCCATCAATATTTCCTGCCAGAGCTGACATAGTTAATCATTTTGTCCATCCAACAGCCCATATAGATTTAATATAATCTTGAAAGCCTAATTACACCAGCGAGCATCAACATTCAAGGAGGAAGAAATTGAATTTTTTGTCTAAAAGATTAGTCTACTGAAACGTTGAATCAGTTATCAAAACTGCTGTCAATACATTTTCTTTCAAATGATTGATTGACAAATTGTCTGTGTAGTAAGAAAACCATTGATCCTATCAGGACCTGCACAGACAGGAGGCCACAGGACACCTGAAGCTCTAAGCAAGATCTAAGATCTAAGCAAACTAACATTTCCAAATCAAAAATGAGCTTTCATGCTCACCATTACACCATTTGTGAAATCGCCCAAAGGCCAAGTCAGGACATGACACCAGTTAGACAATACTGTTGCTGTGTTTGTTTGCTTTCTATACATATAAAAGAGATTCCATAGGCAAAAGCAACGCTGAGATGGTGCAGTATCCAATTTTCCCTTCCGTCACACTGTTTAACATTTTAAAGCCAATGTGACATTTAATTAAGCGAGGAAACATTTGGTGAGCACGCATGCCCTTTTCCAGTATAGCTCTGCCCCACGCTCGTATGGTTAAACACATTCACACATGAGAGCTCCACAGAGTGGCCGCCGTCTTTTGCAGCTCACCCCTGAGCAGCTTCATGGGAGCATCTAGAGGCTGAGTGCTTTGTCCAAGTGCACCTCAGCAGCAGTTGTTGAGCAAAGGGAGAGTCTGCATACTTCACTTCACTCACTAATTTTCCTGTACACTATCTGAGGTGCCCAGTCACAAGCGTGGCTCCATTTGGATACTGCTTCCCAGCAGTGCTCCTCCTTATGCGTGTTTGTACTTGCCCCGTTACCTTCCATCCCCTTCTCCCCTTCGCTGACCGGAGGGGGGTGAGAGGCGATGGCAGGGATCATTACATCACAAAACACCCGCAGGCCATTGTCCTCAGCAACTGCCACACAACATTACCGCAACGTTCTCTACAAGCAAGTGGACAGGTCCTGTGTGCCACAGCGCAGGCACGGGGAGGGAGAGAAAGAGGGGAGGAGAGGTAGATGAGAGGCAAAGAGAAGAAGTCATGAGAAAGATGAGGAGGAAAAGAGGTAAAGGGAGATTAGAAAGTGAAGGAAAGCTGAGGGGGAAAAAGAAACAATGGGGCCCCGTTTGTCCCCAGGGTCCAAATCACAACTATTCTCATGCGGAAATACTTGACATTTGTATTTCCATGACCCGGATATAATGTTTGCTTGGACATGGAAAGATTGCATAAAGTCAAAGGTCGGGGAAGTATGGCGGATGTCAGACTGGTCATTGCCACCTCAGAGCTTTCTCTTATTACCAGAGAGGCCTGGCATTTCTGTCTTCATGTGATGGCAACACACACACGCAGAGGTTTTTAAACAAACATTACCCCTTTGTTGGTTCAGAGGAGGACAGGCCCTCTCTGGTCTTATTGCTCGCACGGCAACATTTTCCTTCGTATGCTCTCAACCTTTGTGACCCCGCAGGGGGGCCTGGGACATCATAAACAACTCGGTGTGTGCACACAGCTCTCTAAATACAAATTATTATGTTCTCTCATGTAGTTTGCAATTTGATAACTGGATTCATAGCATTGTGGTGACAATATTGCTGGTGGAGATATAAATATATATATATATATATATATATATTTTTTTTTTCCCCCTGTGCACATGTATTGACATGTTTATTGGATAATCCGCAAATAAAGATATAATGGCGTCAGTTTTGAGAGTCTCAAGCAGTAGGGAGGGCTCAGAGTAGCCCAAAGCAAAAGAGTATCTCTGACTCGAGTGACCTTTCTGTTATTTTTGACTATTTTCAACTGAACACATACAAGGTGCAAAAATTAACCCCCAAGATTCCTAAAAGGACAACTAGGCAGTCAATTGTCGAAGTCAAATGTGGCTGCTGTTTTGATAATTGTTCATCTGCTTGTCATTTATTGAGCAAAAGTGCCAACCACACAGCAGTGGTTTTCTCTATTTATTATCACTGTGAACTGAATACTACTGTAAGAATTTGTTTTTTAACTTTTGTTCGGACAAAACAAATGATATAAAAATGTTAACCTTTTGCTTACGACACAAGACATTTTACAAGTAGACAATTAATGAAAAAATAACTGATAATGAAAAAAAACATTAGTTCAGAATCAAAAGTAGTTTTTAATGGACTGTTATACTGCATTGCATCATACTGCTCGTGTTTTGTTGTTATTGTGTCCACCTTCAGTAGAGTTATGAGTTCATATATTTCCTCAGGAAACATGCACCTCTCTGTGGAGCGCCACAGAAAATATGAGCAGGTGAACATGTTGGGGACACACACAGCTCCTCTCTGCTCTGGTCTCTACAAGTGCAGCAGCAAAACATCCTCACTAAACAGCAAAAGCAAACAAGAGAGAACAAATACATCTTTGCTCTCTGTAAACATTAAGACAAATACAAAGGCAGACAAACACAGAGTTGAACAAACTGGGCATGACAACAAACAAGTTGGCCAAATAATGTCAAATATGGAGCGAAAGAAATAAAGGGCAGGGAACAAACAAGGGTGAGCTGCATCAGCCAGAAAATGGAGTTCAATTTTTATTCTGCGCAGGCACTAATGCAAATAATGTGGCTCATACAAATTCTAGACATATAAATGCAGGGAAATTGAGGAAATAAATAAAGAAATGGGGGAATAAATTGAGAACAGGGCAAGGCACAGAAAAACTTCAAATGAGGGAAGAACTGAGGAAAATCAGAGCACAAATATCTGGAGTCGGGACGGATCAGAGTAAACATGTTCTTTTTTCCCCGAGAGTACCTAATCACATCATCGTGTCCTGTCACAAGTGCTGCTTTGTTTCCTCATGAGAGGAAAAAAAAAGAGCTTAAGCTGAAATTATTTTTTTTTTCTATATGCATTTTCCTTGGTATGATACAATATCGATATCCGAGCACATTTGTTTTAATCCTACATACTGTCTCTGCGTAAAAAGATGTCAGCATGTTATCCCAGGTTGTAACATCCTGCAAATCTAATATGTAAGATACTTTATGCAAGATGAAAAGCAGAATGCAGTTGTTTTCCAATTTATTCATGGTACTTTGGACAGTAAAATTTGCTTCATTTGACTGAATGGAGCCTGGAGAAGCACATTTGAAGACAGGCATCAGGATGGCTGAGAGCAGTGGTTCCTATCACATGGGCAGGGACCACTCGAAGGGGTCAGGAGATAAATCGAAGAGCCTGTGAGATGCTGACAGGAATGGAAAGGAAGCAGTTTCCTTCACAAAAACGTTTTGCCATGACGAGTGACAAAAGAGGCTGAGTGGACACTACATTTCAAGGGATAATGAGACAAAGGTGTGCAGAGGACAGCTAGCTTAGTTTATAGAGAGACCAAACAACAACACGATGATTCAAGATTCCCCATCGATAGTGCTCGCAAACATCCGCTGTGTTTGTGAAGGACACTGCTCGAAGGATTTATAGTCTGAACTGTTTAGACTGTGCAGAACCTACATGGCTGCACACGAGGGGGAAATCATGCATTGCGTATCCAGCAGTATGGCAGAAGCCAAGCCATCATCCCACCTAAGACTGCTGCTTCAAAGTCAAAGATGCCTTGAAGAATATGTGCATTGAACACCTAAACAACACTTCCCACTCCTCCTCTCTGCACCCTCTAGCACCGACTGACACCCACCTCCACAGATTCTACCTCAAAATGGAGAATAGCAGAGGAATTATAGGCTGCCACTGTTTCTGGGATCCTAACATATTATCCTATATGATTTTAGCCAGCAAACACTGCGAACTATTTAAATGATCTCTAAATGAACACAATTCGATAAATGTTATCTATTGCAGCGTTAAAATACAAACACAGAATAAGCGGAAATCATGCTGGAACTCTTAGATTTTATAAGGGGATAGAATTGGCGTTGCAGGAACGTATACCCTTGTACTCCCTTCCCTTTATTCCAGTAATTGTTGAAACCAGACCAGGCCTGTATTTATAGCAAAAGTATAAAGAAAATCAATGTAGCAAATAGACCCATCTCTTTCATTTATAAACTCTCCATGTAGTCCTATCTGTGGAACAATTTGTCACCACAAATGCTTCTGCAGCACCTATCAATACACCATCCGTTGTCACATGCTGTGCCATGTTATTAAGAACCATCTTCATGGTAATCTCTCAAAGACATCATTGATGGGGGTGCTCTGTATTTCTTTACAGTCTGGCCTGTGGGAGACATCCTACGGCGAATGAGAGAAAGCTCTCCCACCTCACTCTAAATCTCTTCCTTGTGCCCGAGATAAGAGTAGAATTGAGTTATTGAGCAGACAGTTTAAGATATAAGCTCTCGCTAAAGGGGTGCTCAAAAGAGTCACAATAAGAAGAGATTGAATGTTTTTTTCTTCCTATGAGGGGGGGGGGCGTCTAATCTGAACCATTTGTCTATTGCAGTGCTCTGATTAACCCGTGGTGAAAAGACCACAGCGGGGGATGGAAGCATGTGCTACACGACTACAGCTAGCACTGGCTGGAATAGCATGAAGGCTATACAAAGGTTATGATGTGAAATCCTGAGTTCAGGTCTAAAATACAATGTGTCCAATGTGTAACCTTTTTATTTATTTATTTTTAATTTGCTTGGCACCTGGTGCATACCCCCCATTAGCTACATTGATGCAGTGCCTCCATAAAATAATGTAAACACCTCATGAAACAGGGCATTACACAACCTTAATCACAATTACAAACGCCGCTTCAAAGGTGGGTCATATTTGGTTAAATGCCAATTAGTAGTGCCTGTCAGCTATAAAGAAGGGCTGCAATCAGTGCTATGGTATGCAAGATATTTACACAACATCAGAAACATTCAGAGAGGCCAAATGATCTGTTCTCACACTGCAGGTGCATCAGCTGAAGAAACTGTTGGGATAAATTGTTAAATATGTCAAGGAGAGCAGTCTCAAAATTCATGACAGCATGTGCCAAACAATCTCGACAGGGCTGTACCTACCAGAAGCCAAAAACACAACTTTACACTTGCACATCATATGGAGCTGGGGGTTGACTTCTTCAAATTACTAGTTTTATCCAATCAGCAGTTCAAAACCTGAATGTATATCATTACGTGTATATGAAAATCAGTAAATTTACCCCTGAGTTTTTGCCATTTTTGCTTAAAATGCGGTTAAACCATTAGCAAAATTATTGTTGATTAATCTTTGGTCATTGCATTAACTGGTTAAACATTTTAGGGTGAGTGTAACTACAAAGAATAGCGTCAGTATACTGTTTCCCAGCTTAAATATGCAGTGATACATATAGTATAGCCAT
>JBCAUF010000790.1:5505091-5516359 GCA_038406115.1 Haemulon aurolineatum | reverse complement strand
GCATAGAGAGGGAATCCTCTGGAAATCCAATCACCAGACAGAGTGATTAAACACTGTTTGAAGTTCTGAAGGCCCGTATGCTCACCACAGAACAAAATCAGAGGTGAGGATTGTGGTCTGGGGTTAAGGATCCAAGGCTGAAACACTAGGAACAGAAGAAAGATGAGGAAAGGGCAAACGTCCAAAATCCATAAGTTAACAAATAATCTCCTCTGTCATGTCTGCTATGCTCAAACAACTTTCACGTTTAGTGAGAGACACTTCCCCATCATCTGTTACTTAAAAGGTGTTTAGACTGCACTGTACTTTTCACTGAGGGGAAACCCTCACAATATGTCCTTAATAGCAGCTGCTGTGAATGTCAAATAAATCGCATAACAAAAAAAAGAAAAAAAAAAAATTAGTATTGAGTGACTAAAAATAGCTTCACTAATTGTCCTGAAAGCATTATAGAGCACATAACAAACGTGTTCACATGATTATGACTTTTCTTTAAATTATGGAACCTATTTACATTATTTGGTGTCATTGTGCTTAGTAATTTTCTATACACACACACACACACACACACACACACAGACACCGACGTATTCTTTTTGTATCATCCTACAGTTTATAGTGTATCACATGATGGCAGGAAGGTTTGCACAAAAACTTGGACACCCTATTTTTCACTGCTAGCGTGAACAAAATACTGTTAAAATTACAAGAGCACCTAAACTGTAGGATACACCTACAAAAAACTAGATAAATGGAGGCAAATAATTGTTTTGTTTTTCGTTTTTTTTTCGCTGAAAGTGACTTTCTTCATCTTGCTAATTTAAGTTCATAATGAACATCTTCATAACTGCTGGCTATTATTTAGTATGTTCTCATTTTCTCATCTGGCCTGGTTTATTTGGTCACAACACTGCGCTCCTTTGGGTGCTGGACATATCTACATAAACTCTCCCTCTCTCTGTCTCCATGTATTTATGAGTAGACGAGTTTCAAATTGTTATATATCTATCTATCCTATCAGGGCAGTCTCCGGCACTCAGCAGCCTCTTAATGTCAGCCCATTTCTAAAGAAAGGGAAATGGTTACATTAGCTGATTCATTTCTGGTAAATAACCACAGCTCAGTTCTCGAGAATGACCAGTCAACGAGACACAAAAACACACACACTCTCTCTACCAGTGCCATTTTAAACATCGCCCTTTCATGGACAAATCAAATTATCATCTTCCTGCTTGTTTCTGTAATCAATGGAGGAAATACTTTGGCTAATTGGATGCAGATAATATTGCAGTCTGGTAAGTACAAAGTCTTTCGCTGATTATATGAAATGAACTTACCGACGGAACGGAAATTTGTTTGTTTAATTGTAAGTACAGCACATTATGTACTCAACTCGAGCAAACCAGCATGGAGGTGTTGTCTCTTGGAAAAAGCATTACCACTAACAGGCTTATTAAAAAAGATGAAATTCTCCTTAGCCAAATACTGCATTGTGTTACAAGTTCACTGTGCACAAGTGGTACCTCACGAAGAGCAAAAATAACTATGCACAGTAAAAGACGACACATATGACATCCATGCATCATGCCAAAGATGAGTGACAATACTGCAGCTCAGTTATTATAAACTACACAAACAAGTCTTACCAACAAGCCTGATATATATATAGAGAGAGAGACTCTAATATCGGGCACAAAAAGTGCTTCAAAAGGTCAAAGCTAGCCAAATGTCACCACCTCCCAGAGCGGCTGAGAGATCAAAGTTCCTGCTTTAGAGGGTCAGACAGACAGTCTAATACAACCCACAAAGGATCTTTGGAGTAAGCTCCTGAAACCCATGGGCAATCACTCAGTGCTCCAGCCTCCACACTGGAACTGTCACCTGACCTGACACGTCCTGTGCTCAGAGCTCAATCCTGGTCCTTCCTATGTGCATACTCGCCCTGTGTGAAAATGCATTAGCCTCCGTTTCCTCTCACAGTGTAAGAACATGTTCATACAAACGGATCACTTAACATAGATGTGTAAATCTGCATCACATTGATGATTGGCCCAATATTGAAAGGCTCATACTCCTGGTAATCTTATTGCAATAAACAGATACACAAAAAGTACCTACTCCAAATCATCACTGAATATCAATCACATGCAACTTCTTTCATGGAGTGTGCTGGTAAAGGTAGACCAAGATGGGAGCTGAATATTAATGTTTAAAAGAAGCAAAGACTAATGAGTTATTAACCCTCATGCAAAACTTCCAACTCTCCAAAAATCACCTGTAAAACTATTTCAAAGAGGAAGAAGCAGCAGCAGATGCATCGTTTCATGAGTCTTACTTAATGTTAAAGAAATCCCAGACATAACATGAAGATCAGAACTCAGCAGGAGCAGTTGTCTGGAAGCAGACATGCAAATCCATACTGAGAAAGATATTTAGCATGTAACTGTTCTGCAGTAGCTTTAACAATGCCATAAATGCCCGTGAAGCAGAAATCTTGAATGCAAGATCTTAACACAAGGAGAAAAGATAGGAGACATGAGTTTAAGTTGTGTAGTCACTGGAATAAAATGCAGTATATGGCACAGATGACAGCGGGGGAGAAGAGGAACCATAAGCTCCCCAAACTACATAAGTATACTGCAGACTGCAGAAGGGCTAGACTAAAATATTTTATACGCCATCTGCACACAAACATGGCAATTATCATTAAAACTCATATTAAGATATCCTTAGTAACAATATTGGGGTACTACTAATTCAGCTTCAGATGTATCAGATGCTGATATTTGTATTGATTTTCAGTCACAAACATTAAAGGAACAATACTCTTTTTGCATTTTTGTATCAGTCTGTATTGCACACATTAGACAATAGTTCATCCAACTGTTTAACCAAGCCTAAAATGTATGGTGTTCCTCAGTGTTGTGCCCGTAACAACACACAGCAGCACAAGAATGAGGGATATTAGAACTTTCTGAAAAATAATCGAGCTAAGGTAACAACACTGGCCTAGATTAATGTCTTAAATATGAAGAAACATAAAGCTTGTGTTCTACTTCCAAGGCCACTCCCAGGTGTACATCTTGCTGGCAGGCTTATAATCTACTGTATCTTGCTCCTGCACAGACAGTGACCTACTTAAAATCTAATGAAAGTTCAATCCCCCCCCCTTCCCACCCCACCCACCATCAAAGTAGTACACACAAGGTTACCTGAGCTCACTGACAACAGAGAGTCATGTTGAACATTTTCCAAAAAAGACAAGTGAACGAGAAACGCCACATGTTCGCTGAGATGTACTGTAACATTCAGATTAGTGGCTTTTTATCGAGCTTATCAAGAAAACAAGATGGAAACAAACTAAACCCATTTGCCTATTTATCAGCAGGGTTCCGTATTAGGACCTTATCTGTTTTTCTCATGCATGCTGTAGATGGCTTTTCTTTTTTTTTTGTTTGCTCGAGCAGATGGTGAATCAATTCATCACCTCTTAATAACATTCAATCTACGTTTTTTTTCCATTTTAGGAGGCTTCAAAGACAGTGACCCACTCATATACAGTGGGTGGTGAGTGTGGATCACATGACACGCTGCCCGTTTAACATGCTGAAAGGCTGACTCCATTACCAAGGCGTTAGCTCCACTTAATCAGACAGCAGTGACAAGAGGAGAGGCTCCTGCCAACGTCACCGAGTTTTCTAATCAAATCCCAGATCACTGGAGCCAGCCCCACGCTTATCAACTCACAATCTGGGCCACATTTTCAACAATGACACAGATTGTTTTGTCAGTGGTTGATAGTGAGCTGTAAGTCAAGTGGATGATAAACGAAAAATGATGAAAAATATATTCTAAAAAACAACAGTCATTACTTCAACTTCCTATTTTCCTCTTTTTTCATACACCATCAAAAGAAGGCACACGCTTCTTTTTAAGGAGAAATATTCACGTCTTTTCTCAGCGTTTTTATGTGCATGATCCAATAGCCCCATTTATTAAAACAAGAGCATGGATTGATTGTATGATTTTGAATGTTTTTGTATACTTTTTCAAGACCCAATAGGAATATGGCCGAGAGTAATTGTGCAAGTTTAGTTTTTATCTGTATTGTGTCATACCAAACATATGGCTCATGCCACACGGGCTCCTCCAGTAATACATTTGCAAAAACAAACAGAGAACAGGGTTTTCACGACCATGATAAGGCTTAAGTGCAGCATCCAAGTGCTTTCGCCCAACACCATCTCTGCTGAATGAATGTAAAATCAATGTTGAGAACTAGCTAAATCACTTTTCCCAGATCTAATGGTTGTAGTTGGTCCCAAATGGACTTCTTTCACAAGTTTCATATTTAAGCTTTTCTGGTGTTTATTTATTATCTGCTCTAGCCTCTCCAGCTTTTAGTCCACATGTACGGAAATTTAATGGTCAAAAATTATATGAAACTGCTTATCTTTTGTATTAAAAAACTACATATCCAACCCCCTTGTCAAATGCATGTACTTAAGTCTTCAACAAACCTAGGCAAAACACTGGAGAAAAAAAAGTTACATTCTGAATATGTCTATACTATATTTCAAATCATATGTTTATGTAAGAAACTTTCAATAATAAAATGTGCAATGAAAAGGAATGCTTTATCCTGAAGGCTTTTTCTCTCGTCATCTCCCAGACTTTCTCTAGAATAAGTGGCTAATTTCTATTTCGTATGCCGACAGCCAACTTAGGCTTTGTGCATCATCCATATTTTCAAAATGATCATCCCCTTTTCTTACTAAACAAAGTAATGTACAGATCTCAGTAAAAAAAGGACAGGAGGGAACAAACTCAGCTCATTTTCTACATAAGACAAGCAGCAAATCTACTTTTCTCTGATAAATGTTGCAAATCAAAACAGTGATTTGTCTTTACTCTTTCTAAACATAGCATTAAAAAAAGGATTGCATAAGACTTAAAACAAAAGATGAGTTCTCACATCCTCATTAAGGTTAACACCCTCTGTCTCCATGGCTCAGGCGCTATCATTTGCTTCTCATTTTGTATACAAAGATCAGATACTCCCCAGTGTCAGCACAAGCCTCTTACAACATATAGCCTGCGGATGTACTGTGGCTCTAGAAAAAAAACCTCAAGTGTGACCAATGATTCTGGTATCAGGTGGAATCTGTCCTGTGCCACTGTACAAAAAACACTGATCAATGATTGCAGAGTCACACTGCAACAGTTTGCTGATTAGCTACACAGTTTTAATCCCTGAAATATTGTCTGGAATGTAAATTACACTGATGAAACCAAGATATGCTCTCTCCGGATCTGCACATCAAAAGACGTCTTCTTAAGCAGATCCAGTCATTACCAGTGGTTTGACATCTGAGTAACTGAATAGGCATGGCACTACCCGTGCTGGAGCATGACTTCTGTCCACCGTTTGATGCCTATAGAGTGCGGCGGACCTTTGATCTAATTTTAGTGTGTGCCTTGCCCTTCACACAAATACTCATTATTCGTGCAGCACAGCCGGAGTGGTGGTACAGAGCCAATCGGGTGTACCATCAATTCTTGCTGAAGGAGTGAGGATTTTGCACCGTAGGAAATGAAAAAAAAAAATCTGAAAAATTGATTTTTTTTTTCTTCATGGTGAAAATCTCGGGCTATGAGCCCAGCCATCTGGGTTGGGGAGGAACAAACCCAGCGAGGGATATGAGAGGAAAAATAAATCTGTGCCTCTGTGGTAAGAAGTTTTCTGTCACTTGTTGCTTGGACCACAAAGCTGCACATCAACTTTTTTTCAGAGCATGAACAACCTTTGACACTGCTGGATCATTTGAACATTTATGACTTGATTCTTAGAGGCTGTGATATGGCTTTGTTTTTTTGTCTTATTTTTTTGTCTTCCTACAAAATAAGACAAAAAAATGCTTTACCTGTAGGTGCTATAAAGATTATCTTGCAAAACACTGTCTTGTCCTCCCTGTAGGAGAGTCCATCCCAGTTGCACTCCAGTTCCTTCTGATTGGTTACATGCTGTGTCCTCGCCTATCAGCTGCTGATCAAGTGCTCTTTAATTTGTCCCTTTTCTCTGTCACACTGTATGAACAAAGTAAAGGCTATGGCCCACTGCGATGCATGCAATTCTTTTCCCAGTATCCCTTTGAGGAAAAGGATGCTGCATCACATCATTTTCCTTTCTCCTCTTTCTCTTCTCCTCCTCCTCTCTCTCTCTGTTTAACAGTTCACCATTACCATCCATCTGCTGTTTTCATGTCTCATCAAAGATTTTTCTTCCCCTCACCAACTTTAAATATTCACTTCGTGTTCTTTCAACAATAGCTTACAAACACTTGGAAATAATTGAGTCTCAGCGGGCTGACAAAAAAGGGAGCAGTGATCGTGCGCAGTGGAAGTGATCAAATATGGCCTTGAGCCAACCATCTTTGTAGATGGTCTTTGTATTGCCATTGATCCGGGGGTGGATACACCCAAGTAATACATTATTTATACAGTTTTTTTTTTCTTTCCCCTCCCGACAGTTGAAAGTAGTGAGTCACAAACAGTAACGAGATTAGATGGGTGATGCACCGGAAGAGAGGAAACCAGGGCTGCCGAGTATACGGGCAACCCTGTGGACCAAAGGCAGTGGCCACAAAACAGTGTGGTAGAAGGCTTTCATCTCCTCAACAGAACAGTAATTGTCAAGATAATGTACTCTACAGTCTCACTGTACACAGGGTGCCATGTCATCATTACTATGGGAACAGAAAGTGCTTTTAACAACCTCTAAAACCTCGATGAGCCAATCATGTACCCCTGCAGTAAGCTGTTAAAAGTCATTTCTTTTTCCTTCCTGCGGGGCAAATAAGTAACTGTGTGATCATCAGCTGTGCAATCTGCCTCAGACTTTACCTCATGTGGAACGTTTATGTGGTCGCACTTTTCACCGTGTATCCATACAAATTGCAAAAATATAAAATAAATACGGTACGGTTATTCTGTTTTTAACATTTTTAGCGTCTCAGGTCATTAAGCGGCTAATTACCTGAAAGAAGCTAAGAGCTTTCCATCTCTTAAGTAACACAAACATGTTGAACAGGCTTCGTGATGCAGTCATGTACAATAATCCCATTACTTTCTGTTGAGTGCTTTTTAGAAAGAATGCATCTTAATATGTTCAAAGCAACTAAATTATTCAAATTTCTGTGTGTCCAAGTTTTTATATGTGTGTGTGCGTGTGAGTGTGTTGGGTTCGTGTGGGAGTTTGCTGGATGCCTTTAGGGCACACATATGTCTTAAGTATAATAAGCCTTTCCACTACTTTATGACACAGTGTACTATGAGCTGAGGATATAGAATATTATGGAGAAAAATGTTTCCATTACTTTTCTTTCCAAATAATTTACATTTTTAAGATGATCCCAGGTGAAGTGGGAAAACTGTTGTCATCCAGTGCTTCTCACTGTACTTACTGTACACCATCTCCTTTTGTTTTACTGTGGACAGATCGATTTAAGCGCCTTATGGTCATTCAAGGGCCATGAATTGCTAAGACACACACAAACATGTTTCCTGCTCACTGATTAGACAGTCTATCTGGGCCATAACTCAGTGTTTAAACAGCTTTTTTTTCTTTTTGTAGGCAGGGGCAGCATCTTTGTTGCTAAGCACCCATTTCTTCATTGCATTTGCATTGCACAACACATAAATCACTTATGATCCAGTAGTAGGCCCATTTCCAGTCCCGTATCTTCTTTCGACCTTTTTCTTTGCATATGAAGAGTTTCTGTAGCTTGGTGATTTTGACTGTGTCTGTTCAACCAAGGCAGTTCCTCCTGCAGTGACTCAAAAATATTGTTGCTGCTGGCAGACAAATGACCAAATGATTTCAAGCCATAGGTAGAATCACTATAGGGTTATAGAAATTGACATATGTACATAGAATGCTACAGATTTCCAGTTTATTTTCCTTTGTTCAATATAGGCAACTATTCCTGAAAATCCCTGAAGCTAATCAAAGCACACTCACTGCCAGTGCTGTATAAGCCCCCTGTCTCTGTGTATCTGTATGGATGAGCTCCAGGCTGTGACCAGCAGACCCAGAATTGGACAGTCTGGCTTCCCCTGAGGTGCCCCTGTTTCCCTCCTATTCATTCTTCCATCACAAGCAAAGCCCCAAGTGCTGGAGGATTTTACACTAATACATGCTCATTGATTTATAATTCACAGTGAGCATGCCGACATCCAAGGCTGGGAATTACACATGTTGACAATAGCAGTGGGCGCCTTGTATACTTGGAAGTAAAGGTCAATGTTTAAATTTGGAGGTTTAATTCCCGGCTCATCAAACGGGAGTGGGCAATGCAATCCCTGCTATACCTAATATGGCAGACAAGCTGGATTCGTACTGTGTGTGTGGATTATTTCTGAGGACATGTACATTTCATCTATCATGGGTCGCCCACATTATAAGGGCAGTAGCGCAGAGCTACTTGTAGTGGTGCTGTCATCCACCATTTTAGTAAAAATAAATAAATAAATAAAAAAAGGCATGTGTTGTCATTTATATCTCATAGCCTGTATGAACATGGGATATAGACCCATTTGTGATCCAGCTCACATTTTTCCACTTAGCGGAGAGCTTCATATATTGAGGCATCCAGTTCAGTGAGTGAATGCATATATTTTTAGTACAAATATACAAGGTGGAATAGGTCAACAAACCATGTCGACCATTAGGTGTTCCATCACGGAGCTCCTACAGAAGCACATGGAATAATTTGCATCTTTTTGATGATGATGCAGCAGTATGGTACAGAGTCTCAAAGTGTTTTGATACTGTTAAGCACCTGTGCCGTTTTTAACCTCATGTCTAACATCTATTTTACTTAGTTTCCTTTTACAACGTATAAATACATATTACAAATTGTGCAGTGAAATACAGAGTCGCTTTCTTAATGTCAACAGCACAAACAATTAGTCAGTGAAGTCGGGCCCTCAATCCAGTAAATCACTGTGTAAACAAAGGCCTTGGTGGGCAGGCGGTGTTTGTGTGGAAAATGTCATACAGTGATAACAAATTACACATACAAGTGAGAATAAACATTGATTGTCTCTCCTTTCACGCCTCTTAATTGTTTTGTTGGGACTTATTACTAGCAGATTTAGCGAATCTTTGTATTTACGATCACGTATGAGATAACTTGATACCCGTTACCTGACAAAGTGCTTCACAGAACGGGCAAAAAATTGAATAAAACCTTGCTTAAGAATTCATGGAAATGTAATGAAATATTCAACCAGGAATTATTACTACATAAGGATTTACTGCAACATGTTTTATTGAAGGGTGAGTCAGAATATTGACTAATTTAAAGCCACCAGCTAATCAAATGATCAGTCAGTACTATTATCATGTTAATAAAAACCCTACTACAGCCTATGCAAGTACTACTGAGTGAAAAAAGAGAAATAAAATAAAATAAGTAGACATCATGACACTGTAAAGTCCAAGATTTTACACTGTGAAACCCTCCAAACCTTTTCCCACTCCATCTACCCAATAGCTATGCATGAACCAGCATAGTCTCGCGCGCCACACAATAGCCCACATTTGCTCCAGACAAACAACTGAATCATCAGACAGCATCCCTCTGTAACCAAAAGGCAAACCAGAGAGAGAACACAGCAGGCTGGAGATTACGTGCTGGCGTCAGAAACCTCCATCGCCTCCCCGAAAGGCTCCAAAATATCTAGAGCTTCCACTTGACAGTCAAACCTTTTGGTAACACACTGAGCAGGCTGGGAAAGAGAAGCGGCGAGCTGGAGTGATAAAGAGAGTGGGAGAGAAGCTGGGAGAGCAGAAAGAGTTCTTATCTCCACAGTATGTTCCCCGGCCCAGGAGCAACGGCATGACAAAGGTCCTAATGAGCCTCTCACCCAACTGACAGCTGTCTGAGATTATATGAATATAAGAAAGAAGCACGCAATAAATTAAAAGGAGCAATGCTGAATCATAGACCCCTCCTCTCAGTTTATTGGCAGTTTATGCAAAACTCTGAAATAGAGCAGGAGGTGACTGCAGTATATGCGAGTTCAGGAGCAATGCCATTATGAAACTGGGTTGGTTGCGCTTACTGGATCGCAGCCAAGTGCCACTATCTTAATAGAACGGTGCAGGTATAAAAGGAACTTTTTGTGCCTGTGCAGGAATTAATCTTGTGTCATCTTGCCTTTCTTCTCGTGCACCAATAGACATTTAGGCCCTGGACCCCGATAAAAGGCAGGACCAACAATTATAAGAATGATTAAAGGCTCCCTCCAGACATGCATGAAGACACAAATAGTCTTGAAGTTGAGGATTGGACCAGCTTTGGCCTTCATGTTATTTATGATGTTACAAATTGTGCTCACGGGCCCCGCCCCTTAAAATCTGATTTTCAGAGAGCACAGAAAAACTTTCCATTTTCAGCAGATGACTGTGAAAAAATGGCCTTCGAGTGTCAAACTCTGCGTACACATCATTCTGCACAGTGAAGCTCAAACATTCAGCTGGAGGAACAAAGAGAAAAATGTATTTCTGAGCATAGGGGGACTTTAACCACTGCACTATTAGACCCATTATCTTCTTTCTGGATTCCGTCTATTTTCTCTCGTATTCTTTCATCTCTTGTTCCACTCTTTAACTGCACTTTGAAACACATTGTTTTCTCTACGAGGAACATTTTTTCCCACCAGGAGATAAAAAAAAAAAAATAACAAAACTCAAGACCCACCAGAGCATCGTGTGAACGTTCAACACCTGTGGAGATGGGTCACCTCATTCTCCCAAAACGACGCCGACAGGTCCTCCGCTCTTAGTGGGGTTTTGAGGTGTGTAGGCGTCCTTACTCGTCCCCACAGACTCGTTAAAGCCCAAGCAACTAACAAACATCCGAGCCGTACTGTAGCCTATACGAGATGTAAGCCCAAAGGAGGCCAGGATCAGTGACCTGCACTAACAAGTGCAGGGCCAATGTCCTGCTGAGAGCCTTTCATAGTCTGGCAGAAGCGGGGTTAGGGGAGCTTGTCCAATGTAAGACACACAAGTGCTTTTGGAGAATCCATAGTCTCCTCAGAGGCCGAGGAAGTATCCGTGTACTGACATTTCCACTAGTGTTGAAATGAAAAGACTACAATTTGGCATATCCAGATCTACCTGTGAAGAAATAGTGGGGATACCGTCGTGTATGTAATGACCTAACCGTCCTGGAACCAGCATGTCCACTCACGGCTTAA
>JBCAUF010000790.1:5485054-5500161 GCA_038406115.1 Haemulon aurolineatum | reverse complement strand
GGCAGGCCTGTACTGTATACTCACACGAGCCCACACACACGTACTGTATATCCCTCTCCCTTATACAACTAGATGCAGATGTACACACACACACACAAACACACACAGTCTTGCACCAATGCACATATACAGTGCCTGAACCAAATCATTTACCAAATCCAAAGGGCTGAAAGAGGCAGACACAGCATTGCTAATTCAGAGTTAAAGGGACTACAAGGAAGAGCAAAGTCCATCTCAGTGCTTTCCTTTAACCATGCTACTCCATATCAGAGGCAATGCGTCAGTTCTACCATGGTTAACACTCAATAAAACATCAAAAGGGATGAAGCTCAGAGCCCTGGACAAATACACACCCACGCAGATACCAGATACACTCTCAAACTCCTTTTCAATCTTGCACGCGCTCTTAAAACGCGTGAGCACAAACACATACGTATCCACCAGTACGCCTGTTTGACATATATACATACTGTAGGTGCAGCTCATTAGATTAAATGAATACAGCAGGCCGAGCAGATGAGAGGTTTGCATCTCTTTCAAGAGGAAGCAATTGCATCGTACGCCTCTTGAATGCCAAATGTGATTTCAATAGAACATTTGTACACAGCAGCTTCCTGCAATCAAGCCATACGTGCAGGGGAACAATTGGCGATTTGAGCCACCTATAGCCAGTCAACGCCAGACACACACAGGAGCTGTCATCAACTTCCCATCAGGCTCCACTTCCCCCCAGTGGATGTTCTGCAAGAGGAGAGACACTTCTTTTGAAATTTTTATATCCAGAGGCAAAGGCATTTAATGGTCACTGTTTTGCATGTTACATGAGGAGGAGGTGGCGGTATAATCATCTGCCCAGCACAAAGTTGGGCTTTGACAGCTTAGACAGGCTATTTATTATTCAATTATTTTAAATATTTCAGGGGACCAACAGGATGCTCGTGCAGTCATTAATATTTCAACCGTTGCCTTACAAAAGGAGGTAGCCTTGCACTTGTCTGGTATTGATCAAGAGGGCAGCATATTCACCCCTTCCAAAAAAAAGAAGACAACCTTTTATGCCTTTGTCTGTTCGTCTGTATACTGTCTCCTAAAACTGTCCTCATTTCCATCTGAAAAGGAACTTGGCACGCCGGAGATATAGAGAAATTACTGTATCACCACTTTCCCTTTTGGAGAAAAAGAGCAGGAATAACAAAGAGATAAAGACACACGGAAAGAGATGCATTGCTGTACCAGAATCACGCTGGCAAACTTATACAGTATATACATAGAAACTGAAGGTGAAGGCATAATGTAGGGCGTCTGAGATAGTGTAATACTGGACACAATCAGCTCTCCGCGAACAGAGATAAAAAGGGACAGAGCCAGCCGTTAAAACGCAGAGAGATGCTCACCATTACGAATAAATTGTACTGTACAAAAGTAATTCCCTGCGCTCGCAGATACTAGCTGTTGCGAAGACGAGGACAAACAGCCACCGCAATTATGCCCCATCCACGAGCAGCCTCCCCTGGTGATAACCGCTATGTGGCGAGGAGGCAACGAGATAGATTGCTTTGCAGAAAGGCATCTCCCCTCTCAGCAAACACACATGCACAAGTATGCAGATACGCACTGATACATTCTTCTCTGCAGACGGGAGGAGCAATTCAATAGCCATAAAAAAAATAAATAAATAAAAAACACAATCATATTCACTGGAACCCCTGGGACATTTCATTGCATTATTAAGACATTTATCCTAACTTTACACTTCCTGTGAAACTGGCTGAATCCCGTCTAAGACAAGACTCTTACACCTTTTCCCATCTCCCGTTCCCACTTCACTTTCACACTCCCGCTTTTCAGCTCGATAATCTTCCCCTCTTCTCTCAAAAACCTGGAGGGTTGCTACGAATGCACACGAGCCGATGGATGTGTCCTTACCTTGAAATACCATCCAGAAATCTATAGTCCACAAGATAAGCTGTCTGAAGCTTTGGTGCTGCTCCACAACAATGAAAAAGGGCAACAAAAAAAAAAAAAAAATCCTCCAAGTCTCTCAGAATCAGAGCCCAATTAAAAGCCTTTTCTGATTAGAACTTACTTTTTGCAAACAGGATGTCCTTCATTGATTCTGCACATAATCCTTTCCCCCTTGACTTCCCCTGCTTCGTGGCAGAATATTCTTTTGGGTCGCTTCCTCCTGATATTCCACCTTGGCACAGTGAAACAGCGTTATGTATTCTACTGGAAAAATGCGTGTGGCAAGAGAGAGTGAGCGAGAGGTGAAAAAAAAAAGAGGCACTGTAGGATCTCTTCTGGTGCGCACTACCAGCTCCGCCGCGAGTGAATCCAGCCGGTCTTCGCGGCTCTCCTCCTGCCTTCAGGAATGAAATTCAGCATCCGCCGTTCATCCCCCACAACAAGGGGAGGGCTTCTCCCCCCCCTCAACCACCGGATGGAAACTTTCAGACACCTCTGTCAAAGCTATAAGAGGTGATAGTGGACGCCAGTGAGCCCTGATTATGTGTTATTTTCCTCGATATCCTCCCTCCTCAGTGGGTTTTTTCTTCCTTCTCCTTTTCCCTCTCCAATTTGCCTGTAGTGTCGCTCACTCCCTCTCTCTCTCTCTCTCTCTCCGCTCCGGAATAGGGTCTCACAGAATGGATGCTGAGAGAGAAGCGGAATGAGGCGAGCCGCTTGTTCTCCCGCTCTCTCTCTCTCTCCCTCTCTCTCTCTCACCCTCCCTCGTACATGCCCCCTCCCTGCTTCTCACTGCACCTCCCCACCCTTTCGTTTTCTCTCTCTTCCTCCTCCTCCTCTCCTTCCCTCCCGTACACACACACACACACACACACACGGATATGCACTTCTCTTGCTCTGGCTTTTCACAATTACTGCTGTGCCATTGCCAGCCATGTCAGACAGAAAGGTTCACCGCCCATACTCCTCAGAGAAACAAATAATGCTTAATAAATATGTAAAGTTAAATAGATATGAAGAAAGGGCGCAGCAGGATGGGAAAAAAAAAGCACTGAGCCAGGAAGCAATATAATCTCCTTTCTTCAGCCTCGTTACCTGATTACTAAATATCCCTGGTGTTTACATTGTTTTGCATCTCTCTTTCGTTGCAACTTTTTTTTTTTTCGTTGCGTGAACTCCGGTGAGTAGTCGAGGCTGGCCAACTGTCAAGAGTGACTGAAGAGGAAGATGAAAATAGCAAGCAGGAGAGCAGCACGCCGCCTAGTAACAAGGACAATACATGTGCCGTGGCAGCCGTTACAATTACATAATTGGCCACCTAAACAAATTGCCAGAAATTCTGTTATCATTGTGTGTACATACACAGTGATTACTGGCCCAGAGGTGTAGCACAATAACAAACAATGCGAAGAACAATTAGAAACAAAATAAAATTCTGAGATGTTTATGGAAAAGCCTCCCACACATGCAGTATCTCACCTCCCCACATGTATCTACTGAGAGACCGTTCAAGGCGTACTCGATTCGTCATGTACTCAGAGCCGCGTGACAACAATGCATGCTGTTTTCACAGACCTACTGTGAATAACTAACATTACTAAAGCCAGGCAATTATCCTGCTAAGCCTGGACTTCACGGTCCAAGTGAGGTTGCTTGTTTTCTGTGTACTGCAATGTGTAACCACGCGTTCATCAATTTGGGTCCCCCACAGAATCATTATTGAGCCTGTCACTCATGTGCTGTATAACTGAGACAAAGGGTGTGTTGATTACATATTGGCTACATTTGCAATTGGTCTTGATAAGAGGGTGCTGACCTTGATATCATCAAGGCAAGGTTGCATCTCATCAGCACCTTGTCACCAAAGCTTTGAGCTAAATGTTAAAGTGCCTCTGGCAGGGTCACTTGCCGACTGTATTCCATCCATCACGTACGTCTACCTTGGGGAGTCACGTCAACAATGTCATCACGTTTTTCTCCCGAAGTGAAGTTTCGGGAACCAAACAAACCGTCCTCACACTGGAGTATTTTCCCAGGAAGTCCATTCTTTTTCTTTCATCGTCGTCGCTCAAACCCTACGTCGTGAAGGACGACGGTTGTCACGTGCTACCATTACAGAATAAGCAAGTGTCACATTTCCAAGTGTCAACATGCATCAACTTTTCAGAAAAGCACTTGTTTTTTTTATCAAATTGGCTTCCGGTGTGGCACATCTCTGCTACTCTACCTTTGACTACTTGCATGCACCAATATTGATATAATAAGGCTTGATGTGGCCAGTCTGTGTTTGTACAAGACCAGTGGCTGCTCCTACAGTATATGTCTGTAAATAAATTAGCACTTTAAGCTAGTTATGAGCCAATATATGATCTGTGTATGGTCAGAGATTATTTGTGTATTTTAGTCTAAATTGTCAGGTTTTTGGGGACTTTCATAGTTAATTCCAAGCTGAAATATCTCTTTTATGAGTGTCCTATGACATGTAAGTAATTTGATCTGTTACTCTCTGTCATCATGGCTGACAGTTGATGGCTGAAATCAAATGGCATCGGCCAATGTCACGCCTCCCAATATGCCGCGCCAGTGGTGTGATGTGATAGGTGACAACAACATCTCCAAAGTTAAATAGCATCGTCTGGTGCCACATCCCCACTAATGTAGATAAATGTGCAAATTCTGTTTGTGTTTTGAATGCTTTCCACCCCCCTTTGAAAGTTTCCAGAGCTGTGGAGCAGCTCCCGCAGCTGCTTGTGTCACATTCACAGGTCAGAAAAGAATATTTCACCCTTAACCGGCATGAAAAGAGCTGCCATAAAAACGGTCCAAAGTGTGAAGACAGCAGAACAGTGAAAAACGGTGGACATGAAAACACTGAGCAAAATGGCTCCACATTAGCTTCACTACATGCCAGCATGATGGAAAACATCTCAAACGCGTCCTCAACTATGAACAACAGAGCTTAGCATTTACCGAACAAGGTTCACAGCCCATACAGAAAAGAAAGATAAAGCAAAAACACACCATCTTCCCACTGACATTTTAATTGTGTTTTTTAATGCATGCCAGATGAAAAAATGTGTAGGCGAATGTTCTAAAACTTACAGCAGGCCTTAATATTCATCACAAGTGTTTACAGTGAGAGGCAAGTGTCTGTGCTAAACTACCCCCTCTCTCTCTCTTTCTCTGATTCTCCCCCTCACTCTCTTTCCCTCTGTGGTACAGCTTGCAGATAAGCCTGGGTAAGCCCTCTGGCTGAGGCACCAGCACGGCCCCTCCTGAATCTCATTATCGAGGTAGCACAGTTTCCAACCGACTATCCGCTGTCCAGGCCCCATGTTCCAAAACAGCCGGCGACTGCAACCCAGTTGACGATCCATCGTCACCGCAACTCCACTGTTTTTGTAAACTTCTCATTCGGTTTATATGAATGATACGTCCACTTGTCTCTCCATTTCAACCAGCGACAACAAAATTAGGAAGCAAGACAAACCTGCATTTACTGATAGCTTTATTTGGTCAAAGTCTACAGTGCAACCCCAATATTTCCATGACCTACCCTTACCCAAGTTCTTTAGTTACCTGACCGCAGCCGTAAACCATCATGGAGCTGCCAGGCAATTTCCAGCAATAACTGACTATATGGTTGCTCTCCCAACGATTGCAACTTAAACAGAGGACAGAGGACAAAAACATGGCCTATCACAGTGTTAAACTGTTTTCCCTGAGCAGAATTTTTGTCCCAGAAGTCTTAAAGATGAACACAACTTAATTGGGATTCTCTTTCATTTGACAAATTACAACAGAAACAAACAGCATTTATGCTAACTGCCAGTTGCCAGGCTACAACAGTACCAGTGTATGTGTGGTTTTGGGCAACTAAAGTTAAAGGGGACACCTACCTTACAGAAGGTAATAAAGTCAGCGAGTAAGCTGATGGCAGCCAGGTCGTGAGTTTGGGTTTTGTCTTTATATCTCCAGGTTATTCTTTCTCCAATCCTTTTTCAACAACAAACAAGCAAACAATAAAAAATAAATATAGCTACCTTAGTTATCTTTGGTTATAGTCTATGGAAATGTGAATGTATGACTCATATTGTACTTAATCTAACATAATGTTAATCCTTAAAGCTATTTACCTTTCTGGCATGTGGCACAGCAAAAATTTGAACATGAACAACGCCACCTAGCTCCAAAGCCCCGCCCTCTTCCCCCCGTCTGACCTCTGACGCTCCCCTCCTCCTCTGACGTGACGAGTGCTGTGAGAAAGTGACGGTGCGTTCCCTTCACCTCGGAACTCCGTGCAGGGAGTGACGTCACAGCCGAGTTATCAGCGTTCCAGTTACCACGTCAACGAAAGCTATTCGCGCGCGTGCCTTGTCCGAATATAAACAACTTGTGATCTACCAGGCTACTGTTAGCACGGCTCGCGTTGTAACGTTAGTAAATATATACCCTAACTCCCGAGTGCAACTTGAACGCACCATGAGAAACGGGGAGGGACCATAGAGGGACCGAGGCGACGGATGACAAGCAGGAAGCTCGGCAAATCATTTTATTCGGATTGGTCGAGATTTTGTCAGAAATATATGATAATTGAATATTGATGAATTTTAACACCTGGTGGATCGCTTTTACGTTTTAGTGTGCCATAAGCTTATTAGGAGCATTTTAAGATTACAAAAGAAAAGTGTAAAAATGCCGGAAAGGTAAGTATAGCTTTAAGGGTAGGCTAGTATTTTTTTATATGTTGCCATCATATACAGTCTATGGTTGCCATTTATTTAGTCCACCATAAAATGGTTTTGCCTCTGCACATTGGGTATGTGAAGCTCATTGGGGGCAGCTAACGTTAGGTACAACATAATGCTAACAGTAAGTAACACACAGGTACTAAGTAAGTAAAATTGCCAATGTAAAATAGGGCAAGCTGGCCCGATAGTGAACTAGCCAGAATTAGCCAACACAAGTTAATATAAATTACATATTAAATTTGTTGCATCCAGCTTTAGTTTTCACAGCTGTAGAATTTGTACAGAATTTGTGGTCTTCGAGAAAACGAGGTCCAAAAGGTTTTGGTTTCTTTTTGGCAAATTAGCTGCCATATAATTCTGCAAAAGAAATAAGATGAATAATTTACAATTTCTTAACAAATAAACCAAATAACATATTTTCAGTTTTGAAATTTAAATGAGTTGGCCTATCCAGTTTTTTAAAAAGTGTGACTGAATGTATGTCAGTTCAGTTTTAGAGTTGATGATGTTACTGTGTACTGTAACTTCTGTTACTCAAAGCAAGCCAGGTAGCTGAGCTCCTTGAATGCGAGCATCTGTCAACAGCTCCATTAACGTCACAATTCAGCTTCTTCTAACATATCCAAACCCATATTGAAGCGCTGCAGACTTTCATAATCTTAAAAAAGTAGTTTCTGTCCAGTTTGGCCTGCCTTAACAAGTCAATCAATTGACGATGATGATCAGCAGCCAACACTCTTTTTCTGATATGATTTTTCAGTGAAATAAGACTACTGTATAACTTTAGTTTTGATACTTCAAGTAGACGTGCATTTCTGTGCAGGACTAGATAACACTGTTGAATTGAGCCAAAAAAAATATAAACAATAACCAGCCTCCTCTGGCTTTAAACTGTTATTTTTATACTACAGTATATAAGGACCTGTTGCAAAGCAGGAAAGTTTCATGTCCAGGTATAACTGGGCACTCTTAAATGTTTTCAGTTTTTCTGGCTCCAGCTTCAGTGAGCTTAATCAAAGCTTGTTGCAACTGCACTTTGACATGCACTTTTGCCATTTGCATCATTATTTTACTCATGTGTTTCTTTGAGACATGAATTCCACACGTTCATCCCATTAAATAAACACAATCTTACACACTTAAAACAATGTTGGAAACATTATTTTGGGACTGTTCTGGCTAGGAAGCCTCTTAACCCCACAACCAAAAGTTGCTTATACTGAAAGTCAACTAAGGAATGTTTAATCTTTACTCTGTCACGCTCTGTAACACCCTTATTTTGATAATTATTGTCCTTTCCTCTGCTAATAACTAAGCTCTCAGGCAATTTTTAAAATTGTGCTGAAGTCAGTGGAGTTTTTCAGTAAATGTATGTTGCTTTCCAACACAAAATGTGTGTCTTTCCTCTCTTCACAGGTCCCCTGCCTTCAGTGGAGCTGACTTCTGAAAACATCCAGCGATTATCCTCCTTTTTTGCAGTCCAAAGATGAACCAACCTCGCCCATCTTATGTGCTGATCCTAGGAAGCCCAGATTTTTTCAGTCTCACCGTGTCTGTCCATAATGCCCCTGGGAATGTTTCATCTGTTTACATGTTAGATGAAAGGGACTAGACCAGATCTCTCTTTGTGATCAGGTGATCCGGGTGAACATGGCTGTAACCTGTATCCCGTCACATTTTCAGCTTTAAATTGTGACACCATTAGGAAGAAAAGACATGTGCGGATTTCTGTTATTTCTCATGAACCTGCCTGGCCCCTCACATCCATGTATCAGTGGCAGTAATGCACGCTTCATGGTTTGTCTGTTCTAGCTATTTGTCAACTATTTATCCCGTGAGTCTAGTGCCTCTGGATGCATAATCATTCTAGCGTTTGGATCCATTAAAGCTTGGGATTCCCTGCAAAATGTTGTCTGACATTTTTAGCCTTGAGGTAAATGAAATGGCTCGTCTCCACCCCATTGATCAACAGTGGAATTGAAACTCTGACATGTTAAGGGAGAACTAATTAGCTGGGGCATACCTCATTAAGCCTCATTAAAATAAAGATCAGAAAGACACCCAGCACATTCTTGTGATCCAGAAGTTTTAGCTGCCCCATTATATGATAATAAATCCCCAGACTAATTGATTCTGTTGTAGATTTCTCCATTTTGGCTTAACGTTATACTTTACCTGCATAGAGGAAATTCTTCTTGCCCTCCGGTAATGTCACAGGTGTGTTGCAGTTTGTGCTTCAACAGGTAAAATGGACTGATTTATATAACGCCTTTCTAGTCTTTGCGACCACTCAAAGCACTTTACAACTCAGTCAACAAAAGTCAACATTCACCCCTTTTACACACACATTCACACACTGGTGGCCGAGGCTACTGTACAAGGTACCACCTGCTCATCGGAATATCTATTCACACACTGATGACTATGCCACGGGGAGCAATTTTGCCCAAGGATACTCCGACATGTAGGCTGGGATCAAGCTGCTGACCTCCCGGTTGGTGGACAGCCACTCTACCTCCTGAGCCACAGCCACCCCATCAAATTGTTGCACTACCAAGCATTAAAGTTTGATGAATTAGCAGGAAAAGAATGTAATAATTTTTGAGCTGTAAACACAGAAGAAAATAAACAACTTTCCTGATGCAATCAAATGAAAAAAGCATTAAGATTAAGTAGTAAACAATAAAAAAAATCTTGCAAAAACTCTCAGATGCACTGCACAGGCTGGGTTGATGCAAGTGATTCAAATGCACCATACCTGCCTACATAAACTGGTGTTTGGATCAGCTCACACGTAACAGATGCCATAAATTATAATCAGTCCAACATAAATGAGGTGTGTCAGTAGTTCAGATTTCCAACAAGTGCTGTGAAGAAAGATGCTGCCGTGTGAAGCTGAATGTTACTCCTATATATCCAATAATAAGGCAGATTCAGAAGAAGAGAGCAGGCTGCCCAGTGTCCAGCCGTGGACAGATTTGGACACTGATGTAATTCAAGTAGCATCTTCATCAGAGCGGCCTAAGCTCCAACCTTAGGTTACGTAACCATGTTGATTTTAACTTTAGCTCCGGATTTGAGCTTTCTGCCTGCCGTGTCCATGCGTTTCTAACAGCCTTTCAGCGCATCTGTGATACGCTCAGTGGCAGAGCAAATGTGGACAATAATTAGGCCATTTGATAGCGTCTGAGGGGTCTAAAAGTTCACATGGGTTTAACCTCTATCACCCTGGAACAAATTAGTTGTCCATGTAATCTGCTTAATTTACTGTCAACCTATTTAGGTTGACATTGCAGATTGGTATAATTATGAAGGGTGATTGTTCGTATTATAAATATGAACTGCTTTAGAGATGGTGCTCCGGTGCAAATACAACCTGTTGCACCAATCATGTTGTTTGGCAGAATCTGTTCTTGTACAGAATAGAGCAATATGACTCATGTTTTTAGGTACCAGCTTAATGACTCTATCTGCTGCATTCGGGAGTGTGTGATATATTGGTCTGGTCGTCTGTAGTCTCCCACTGTGCCTAGAAAGGTCAATAACAGCAAGCCATTGTCGGGCCTGACTCCATTCCTGTGAGTGTTTACATCATACAGTAATTTATTACTTTGATAGGTTAATGTTTTTCTAATTGAATACAACTGCTTCTGAGTTTGTTCATATGCTGTAGTTTTGTTAATATTGTCAATACCAGTAAAACATATTTTTTTGTTTGTTAGTCTAATTACTTAAAGTGACATTGCATAAAGAATAAAACCAATTAAAAAACCCTTTGTGCACTCTTAAATGGTTGTGGAAACATTTTCTAGTCCATAGTTTCATACTCTTTAGCTTTAGTCTTTAGCTCACAACATCAGTGAAACACAACAGGTGAATTTATAGTATAGATTGTACTTTTGTCACATTTCCTTTAAAAACACTAGCTATTAGTTAACAAAAGTTAATACAAGATTTTACTTTTTTACTATGTTTAACTGTACAGCCAACTTACAACTTACAATGCAGCATAGTCTGCTCTGTAGCAAGGCTCTTTTACCTGCTGGATTTCACATGATGGGGTCAGCGTTGTAAAACTAGAATGACTTGAGTCATAATTCAGCCTTGACTGACATCGTAAATCATGTTTTGCAGCGCATGTATAGCAGTGATCACTGCATGATTTATTAGAGTCGAATATCAGTGAATGCATTGTTTTTCACTCTATATCATGTTGTATCCTTTACAGTGCAATGAAGCAGCAAAACAAAATGTACCTACATATGGTGTTACTTTTGATATAGATGCAGATAGTGTCATGAAGTAATATAAGAAAGATTATAATATTAAGACCACACTGATATGACATATATACATACAGTATATACATATATATATAATTGAACTGCCTTTATTCTATGGTGGGGAACAAACACATGATTTACATTCTTTCCATTATCATGGTTTTGACCCTGCATCTGCTTCTGGAGATGGAGGTTGCAGCCCGTTTCTGTATATTCTTCTTGGTCCCTTTTGGATTTTATGTTTGAGGTGAACATTGAAAACATCTTGGGGGGTGTGCAAAAAGGTAACTGCACTTAGGATTCATATGCTAGCAACTAATGGAATTTATTGCAAATGCTATGCTTTCAAAGGTTTGATGAATACAAAAACGAGGGCAAGTGAAAAACTGCAAAACAGCGAGGCTGTGTTTTTATGCAAAATAGATCGCAGGTGTTTGAACTGGCACACCTTCTTACCAGTTGACAAAGAAACTTGGAGTGATGAATGACCTTCCTTTCAGTGCATTTGTGTATGTGTGTGTGAGTGTGAGTGTGTTAAAGGAGACTGGTGTTTCATTTATTTGATGAAAAGGAGAGGGAGAGGTAGACATCCTGAGTACACAGTAAAACGCAGACTTGTCAGGAAGAACTTTTCTCTCTGATAAGCTTGTTCTCATTTTCTGTCTTCTTCTGATACATGTTTTATGCAAACAATGTTTTTTTTCTTACTTTGCCTCACTGACAGATGAGTGAATCTGTTATTTTTTTGTAACAAAGTGAAAACACCACAAGCTGTGGGCAGTTTCCACAAGGTGATTAAGACAAGCTTGTGTGATTTGGTGTGATTTTGGGATTGTGATTTTCTCAAGATTTACAGGGATGAGAGAAATAAAGGTGAGAACAATGAGCTCTGTTTTTGTTTGTCAGAACGGGTAAATCTTACAAGATAATGTCTAATGAGAACTACTCTTTTACTGGGTGTCAACAATACACCATAGGACTCAACTGTCCATTGCCAGTCTGCTGTTTGCTATATCAGAGAGGGTATGTGCGGTGAAGTATATACTGTAAGCTAATTATTTGCTTACATCATGGCCATCTATAGTAGAACAACATGAATGCAAAGAAGAGTATAAATAAATAAATAAATAAAATAACCCACTTTTTTTTTCCAAAACAAGATTTCTATTCTCTCTTATAAAGGCCATACAGAAAAATACAACTTCAAGGTGTGCAGCAGTGAGTCAGATGTGATTACTAGTTCAGCGTAAAAAAAAAAAAAAAAAGCCTGTGTACAGTACCTGCATTGGAAATGTTTTTAATTAGATTTCATGTCTAATTTGAGGACACTTTAACAGATAAACTGCAGGTAAATTACAGCATATGCTCTTCATGTACGCAGAGAAGCCACATGATAAAATTAAAATGTTTCTTTTGTTTCAGTAATGCTTCATTTTTGGTTCTTGTGAGCCATTCTTGAGCGGCTACTGTACTGATGCTGAAGCAGCAACAACAGTAACACATGCAGGATGAAAGGCTATGCTGAATGACCTTGGCAGATCTATAGTACAGTATTCTTGTTTCTCGGAAGAGTAGGTGAGGCTACATGCTATGTCTCAGTCAAATTCCTTCCTCTCTTTTGAACATAAGCCCTGCACCAAATGTAACTACAGCAGCAGATGCCATAAATAACAATAACACTCAGTGATCTAGCAGGCAATTTTTATCAAGCTGTCTCCATACAGGACCTGTACATGATGTGCGTTGCTGTTATTAATTAAATTACCGCTCTCAGCGCTGCAGAACAACTGTTACAAGACATCGGTCATTCTGACGCACCGTAGCTAAAATGCATTCAAAGCCCTTTTCCATCAGTTACATGTGTACTGAATATTCAGAGTGTAGTATTTAAAAGTCATCCTGCTTGCACCGCCTTGGCCCTCAGTCAACATGACCCCACTGTGACCCCTGCATTAACCACCTGGCACTGGCTGGATCCTGCCCAACTCTCTGACTTACTGTATAATAATCTATAATTATCTCTCAAACCTTGAAAGAGGTTGCCCTACTCTCCTGTGGATGAGATTTTGCCTGAAGTGCTGCGTTAGGCTGTCAACAATTGCTGAATAAGTGTATGCTGAAGCTCTGGGTGCTTTGATGTCGTAAGTATGTTTCTTTAATCAAGACTTATCCAAGGAGATAATAGCTTCATAGATAATAAAACGAATATAATGTGGTGGTCATTAAGGATTAAACATTTAAAATTACAAGTGAATGGACAAGTAAGCCCCGAAGACTGTCCTGTCCTTCACAACTCCCTGCTGTCTGCTCACAGGCACACATTAATACTGCAATAATCCTCTTTGACTTTTTGCCATTTAATACACACAGTGTATTAGTAGTATGCATAAATTCACCTCAGAATTGTGATAGCAAAGTCCCTTTATGGGTAGAATTAAGACTATTACCCACTTTCAATTTTGTATTGGGCTTATTAGAAATTGCATGACTCAGTAATAGTGCAGAATGTACCTTTGTATAAAATTGATACTGAGAGGAAGTGCTTATAATCCATCCTTCACCTAAAAAGGTATCTTGGTGTGCAGTTATTTTGACTAATATTAAAACAATAATATGACATTGTGGAGTTTACAGTGAATATCATCACTTAATTTGTTGTTGTTTTGTGAGCTATAAAAAGAAAAACATACCTAACCTCTCAAGTAGGAGCTCCAGCTAATGAAGCTGCATTTGCTTGTTGGATGGGGGGAATGCAAAGGTCCACGTTATGAATGAATGCAGGGTTAATCAATTTTTAATTGTTCCCCATAGATGCAGTCAGTCTTCCCTGTACTTACTTGCCCTTATGTACATTGTGTAATCAGAAATTCAAGCTCGTTGAGTTCTCACTGGCAAATAGTTTCAGCCAAACATCCTTGTGCAGTTTTAGTTGTAGCAAAATACCTTCTGACGGAAACATCATGCTGTCCCAGATATTTATTTAGTAATTTTCTTTTATCTGTATTATCCTTTAAATTTAAATTTTTTCTCACCCCTCACTCAACCTCGTTAAAACTGTTGACAGACGCGCCACCCAGCTGCAATTATGATCAGATGAGCAAACAAGGTTAAAACCATCATTTACTGCCAGCTGCAGTGTGTGCGCAAAAGAGGCAACTGAGTCCCGGCTGACCCGTCCTGGAGAGTTAGCTGCAATGTGATGTTACGTGCATTGTCGTGGACCCATGCAGCCACTTTCCCGGCAACTCCCCAAGTCTCCACTGCATCAATTAGTCCAACTGTGAGGTTGTCAGCCGTGTGCCTGCCTCTCTGTTAGTAGAACGGCTGTTTTAACCGCTGTCCTCATCACACAGTGGACTGTAATTATCACGTGGTGCCGTTGAGCAGTTGGTCGTGAGAGCCACAAACAGAACACTAGCAAGTTGCCTATAAGCGCTTTTTTTTTCTCTGCAAAACAGGCTTCAGTTGAACTGGTACAATAGTGTATGATAACAGTCTCTTGATGCAGTTTTGTAATTACTGTAGGGTTGAAAACCCTCACCACAGACCACACTGATAGGCATACGGTAGTATCTTTTTAAACATATTCTCTTTATTTAAAAATAAGGATTAGCTGATTGTATAAATCAGTCATTTTCTTTACTATTAAACAAAACAAAAAAAGTTTTTTAATGAAATCATTATTGAAGCATTATAAATGAAGGGATAGGCTGAGCAGGAACAGACTATGGTCATGATTGGAAATGTCAGCACTCACTGCAGATGTGAGACAAGATGCATTGTTTTGGAGGCTTTTTTTTTTTTTTTGTAAATTCATCTATGACCTCACTTGGTCAACGGTGTCCATAAAGAATGGCCACCAATTTCAACATCAGTCTTTCATATCTAGACTCATCCTAATAGTATGTGACACTTCACCAACAAACGTTTCCATTATGTATACATACATGTACTACTGTACAAGGAAAAGGAGATTAAATCTTAATTTTTTTCACTGCAGGGATATTGCACTAAAGATATATATCTTTTATGAGACATAATTTATTACACAGATGCTTTATAGTTTGCCTTCCATAGAGACAAATGCAGGGATGTGATTTTTCCGGAT
>JBCAUF010000790.1:5445396-5457406 GCA_038406115.1 Haemulon aurolineatum | reverse complement strand
TTTAAGAGAAACTGCATTGTTAATTGTAGGCTCACATATACCAACAATAGTACAGTTTGCTGCTTTTGGCCACAGAGACCTCCAAAAAAACCCCCAAAAGAACTAAAAAAACACCCATTACGATAAAGCCACCTAACTCTGCCTCTTCCTGATCGCTCAATCAATCCCAGCAAAAGTTACAAGTAGTTGGAGTTGCTAGCAAATCTGCCCTCAATGGCATTGCTTCCCTGCCTTCTCCTACATCTTTCTACCGAGGATATGCCATAGACGTTTGTTGAAAATCAATTGTCAAGTTTTTGGGGTGTTTTTTTGTACTTTGACGTGTAATTGTGAAGGAAACGTTGATTGCACCATGTAATGTAATGTCCCTGTGAGCCTTGCTTTCACTGTGTAATTCCTTCTGCCACCGAGCATGGATCTCAGGCACTCAATTTTCTGCACAAAAGAGATGCACATCAGAGACACTGATAATGTATTCTGGTGTTTGTTTTGTGTGTTTAGTTTGTGTCCTGTGTTGGTGGCACGCAGCTGCTCAAAGTAAACTGGAAAGTGATCCAGATGTCTTTGCAACAGGCAGATTAACAGCAATACCTCTTGGTGCTAAGCTGAAAAGTTTTTTTCTGCTTTAAATTACTTAAGTAGCCATTTAAATATTTTTGTCATATGATTAGCAGTGCTCTTTTAGCAATGAACCAAAATCAATATTCATACGAAATATTTCTGAGCATTATTTTATTGTCCAGTTCACAAATATATACCTGGGAGCTGTTCTGTGCAGTCACTGTCATCCACTGCAGTGGGCGACCACTGAGTAGCTCTGGTTTCTGTGCCATTTTTAAAAGCATCTCAGTGGCAGCTGGTTAACAGGGAACATTTCTCACTCTCTTTCACTGGCCCAAGTTTTACAATCAGGTCTTTGGATTTGAGCCACTGATCTAACAACCAAAAACAATTTAACCTTGTGGATGCTATTCTGTAACTTAACCCTGATTCTTTTTCATTCTTCTTATTCTTGTCTTTCTCTCTTGACAACATGAGGACTCAAAACAAGCTTGGTAAGAAAGCACTCCAAAACTTATCGCTCATAAGGTTGTGGGCAGTGGCTTGGAAAAGTGCTAAGTCTTCAAAGTTAAGTGGTGAGTTGCCATTTAATGTTTACCAGATTTGAATAATCCACCGACATTGCTCAGCAAAATTGTCAACATAAAGCACTGCGTATGAAGTACTCCATCTCCAAGACAAATCCTCTGTGTCTGAACCCTTTAAGTGAAACTGAACAAATGAGAACAACCCAAACACCACCCAGCAAACAACATGAAGAATTTAACTGCACTGGTTGTTTCTTGTGTGATGTGGTAGTCAAAACAAACTTGCAGCAAGTTGCAATTTGAATAATCAAAACTTCACTAACCTTTTTAGACCTATAAACATCCATAAAAAAGGAAGATATTGGCTCCTTACTGTAATACATCCTGTGGTTTGTTTCTCACCTCTGCACATCTGGCAATTATGTCATGAAGTGGGTGTAAATGTTGGATAATTGGTTTTGGAAACTTACAGGAATGGTTGGACACATCTGCCCCACATTGTCACCAGAAAGGTGTGGAGGAAGGATTTTTCTTTTTTGTAATGATTCTGAGATGTAGTTCTGATAGAGTGTACTAGCCCCTTAAACGTGCTTCTGTGGCTAACCTGATCCACATCACCTCATCTATTCAGCACCTACCTGCTTGCACACAAACCATAATGACACCAAACATATTTTGCATACAATATAATGGTTTTCATTATCAGGTACACTAGGATTGCAGATACTATGCGATTAAATTACCACATTTTCTCACATTATTACCTTGGATTCTCTTGGTGTGAATTGTACTATGCTTGAATTTCCAGCTGTGAATGACGGTAAGCGATCAGTTTGGATGGTCATGTCTGACTTTGACATAGGACAAGGGTGTTCAATTGCAGGTAATTGTGATACTTGCCAGGTGGCTGCTGTTTACCACAATCATTTTTAATCAGGGCTATTCCTCCAAATCCACATCTACTGAGGTCAACATACTGACGAGAGCAGCCCTGTATTCATTCGTCACAAAGATGTCTACACACTTCATTTGAAATTTCCTTGGGAGACAAGAGTTTCCATTCAGCTGTAATTAGTAGCCCATAGCTGATGCATTCATTTTATACATTTCAGTGACTGCCATGCTAAACAGCCGCTTGCTCAAGATGATCTTATGTAAACACATTTATAGCAACTTACAAACATGTAGTGCATGTCCCAGTTTATACATGACTGCAAATTTATACTTGTCTCTCTGACTGACCACTCGCTGTCATTATGGAAATCCTTGAGGGAAGTGACTAGGCAGTGACTCAAATTAGTAGTGTAGGGTATTCAAAATCCCAGAGGGATTGTTCAAATAACCAGCAAACAGTTAATAAACAGTGCTAATTATTTTTAGCTTATCCAACTGATGCCTTGGTGGCCTTGTCTTAAACCCACAAAATCCTTCAGCTTTTCCAGATGGAGAGCAGAAAGTACCAAAGTGATTAGAAGACAAAGAAGGGACTACTTCAGACTGGGGAGGACTTTGGACTATCATGAACCTTTCCATTACTCAACCCATTTTATTCAGACTGAAGGAGGTGCAGCTCTTTTAAAACATGGTACATTGGCATGAAACCCACCAGCTGCAAATGTTTTTTTCAGTCTGGCAGGAAAGTCATAATTAATGACGCCCATCTAATGACTATTAGCTAAGTGTGGCCCAGAGCAGAGGGCCAAAATGAAGATTTTTTAATGAAAATCATCAAATTGAACCATTTATTGGACAATTATCTGTAAATTTGTTTAAAGTATTTGATTGAGTGCTAGTAGAGGCAGATATTGGTTAGCTTAGACCTCAGTGGAGAGCAGAGTCTTCTGAAGCACTTTGAGGGCACAAATTCACACTAAATGCAATGGTCAGAAAAAAATACAAGCACCTGGTTTTTCAGCAGTGTCAAAGAGCCTCAGTCGGGGCATCCAGAGTGAATGAATGGCTCTGCATCACCCTGTATTATGCTTTTGTTATTTATTTATTTTATAAGTGTCTATTGTCAGTGTTTCCGCTGCAAGTGGCCTGCCACTCTACAAGTCTGATTGGCGTCATTTGCTGGAAAACAGATTCTGTTATTGCCCACTTGCCTCCCGGTCTCTGCGTTCATTCTAAACACTGACAAACATGTCAGTTCGGAGTGCACAATGTAGCTAAGTAGTTCATTTTCCCCTAAAAGTACCAATCTGTCATTTGGTAGAAGCAGACGCTTAACATATCTGCCCTGCATAGCTCTACTGCACAAACGCTCGCAGTGGTTTGTTTTCAGCCATGTAAGTAATGTGGCTCCGGGGATGGCAATATCAGCCTGTTGGTTGGCTCGCTGTGAGGTCTAGACTGAAATATCTTAACAACTATTGGATGGATTGCCATCATGTCTTGCACAGGCATTCATGGTCCCCCAGACAATGAATTGTAATGACTTGAATGATTCCCTGACTGTTCCTCTAGTACCACCAGGAGGTTGACAGTGGTGGTTTTAAGTGAAATGTCTCAACAACTGTTGAATGTATTTTCAGGAAACTTGCAGCTGACATTTATGTCTCCCATGTGGTGAATTGAAATAACTTTGATTATCTCTTAACTTTCCATACAGCTGCGCCACCATTTCAACATTTTAATTTGACCAAATACCTGCAAAATGTACAACATAGCCTACACAATGTGCTCATCTGATCTTTGTATTTAGTGCTAATTAGCAATTGGCATGCTAACACACTAAACTAAGATGTCTTTTAAATCATTTAAAGCAGGGCTAGGCAGTATTATTAGGCAAAACTTTAACCTTTCAGCATTATGTTAATCAAGTGAAGGCTGAACCTCCGATCTGTTTTCAGCCCTTGGAAAATCTGGCCTATGACAAGAGACTTGACCACTCACAGGGCAGCCGAGAGAGCGGGCCCACCTATTGGCTGTTCTTTTAAAGCAGCTGCTTATGCATGTCCCATCAGTGGAAAACCTGCTTTGAAGCAGCAGTGGGAGGTCTGTCAGGAAAAAAATCACAGTGCAGCGCTTGCAGTACAAAGCAAACTAAAAAGAATGATTTGCTGGCGTACCGTACCTGTCTGTTACCGACCTGCTGCACTCTGAGTGAACTCCTGTTGATGGGGTTGATGGGAGGGGTGAAATATGGTTGCATACGTTCAAAATGTAGTCTTATCAGTGTTACCAACCCTATCATTGAGGACCTTTGTCAACATTAGCTTAATTTAAACATCAATGGGGCAAACACACAATAATATGCAAAAGATATCAATGGCTTTTTCTGTAATGACATTTGCAGCTTTGTCACACTGAATTCTTCCATAAATTGATGTCTGAAAAAGCTACGTCAAGGAATGGAGATGAGACCATTACACAGCCTGGGTAAACCCTTTAAGCCAATCAAACATTACCACTGAACCCAACTGTACTACTGCCACCGCACTTTGCAGTCTTTTATAATGTTTCTAAAAATAACAAACATCACTCATTGATCCTTGCAGTTCGGCTCTACACGGTGGCTTTTTAATCTCCCTCCTTGTTTGATGTCCAAAGTGCGGAAGAGAACAGCGGCGGGGGGCAGCAGCAAACAACGTCACTTCTGCTTTCCTGCTTGTGAACAAAGGCGACAAGGAGGCAGAGATTTATGAGGTACAAACACATTTATCTGCGACAACTGGGACGGGGCGAGTGTAAGCCGACTCCCGACTGGCTCTGGTGGACTGTAAGCCGGAGAGTGAGCTAAAGACACAGGAAGTGATAGGAGCAGGGCGGCTCTCGGGGTGGAGGGAGAGCACATGAATATGATGCAGTAAGCAGAGTGCAAATTAGTCTGGGGGGGCGGTGGCTTCGGCGGTACGAGTCAAGTGCTGAGTTCTTTGTTTTCCAGTTGCTCACATAGCCTGTAGGAAAACAGGGTGACTAGTCAAAATTTTGCAGCCTGTGCCGAGCCCCCCTGTCCTACTTCTTTGTCCCAGATCTGCTGATGCAGTCCTCTCCCTCTTTTTTTTTTTCCACCGTTTTTTTTTTTTTTTTCTCCAGCTGTGGGCATTTATTATTCAAACCATTCCTTTTGAATTCTCCCCCTTCCGTGTTTTGCATAAGGATTAGCAATGCAGCACTTGTTATTTTTTTTTCAAAGCAATAGCCAAATATTTGAGTAACATTAAATGGGATTCAAGGTGGAATTTATTTTTTCTCTCCATTTGGCAGGACAGCATCCAAATTCAATGCTTCTTACAAGGCTTATAGTCTTAGATAAGATCACTCAACACTGCTCAGTATGCTCAATGCTCAGTGGATCTTGGCCTGACTAAGGATGTAAGAGCTACTCCCAGAAGGGAGCATATCCATGCTTCATCACGTGGGACAGCTGCCTTATTTTTTAAATCTTTTTTTCTTTTTGCACTTAACTGTAATGCCTTTCCTTAAGCTTAATCATTTTTTTTATGTGCTGGAACTATGTATGCAGTTCAAGCATACTGTGTTTGACTGTTGCCCACGCAACTCAGCAAGTCGGAAAATACACATCACAGCAACAGAGAAATGCAATAAAGCCACATAGTCACACAATTATTGCAAAAGGTAGAACACCATTGTTTATACTGAATGGTCATGTTTTCTTGCCCTTTACAGTATTCTCTTTCCATGCATCATGGAGCCAATGATGATCCTAGACTTAACATCATAACACGAAGCCAACAGGGTTTTCTGAAGAGAGTTGCAGAAGTTCATTAAAAAAAAACCTTATCTGAAGATGTTTTAAGTGATGCGATTAGGCTTCTGGAGGACCCGGGAGTTTGTGTCAAGCGTCCCACTGGTTGATATCTCATCCTCTTTATAATTAAATTCTCTCCCACGAAAAATGGCATCAGATACTGTTCAGATATCCTGAGAGGCATTATGCAATAGTTGCACTGAGAATTGAATTGTTAACCTGATAAATAGTCAATATTTCAAGACTTGGCAAAAGAGACTCTGGCCTTTTATTTGCATTGCAACAGCCTCACAAGATAATTTGGGGATTTTGTGTTTGTATAAATGGTTGCTTTCTCTCCAGATATCCTCAAAATTGCAGCTGACTTTTAAATCCTGTTAAGTCAGTGTTCAATATGCAGCCTTGTCAACTTTAAAATCTTTTTTGCTACAAGGACTGTTACTGGCCAGAATTCATTACCCCAAAGTTGAATCATGGTTAATTTGAATTGTCCTAAAATCTTGCAAGACGAGCTATACCGACCTTACACCTTCTCTCACAATCCTACCGCTTATTGCAACAACTTTGCCACTGGCTGTAAATTATTTCTGACTGTCACTGAGCTATTTCAGCATTTTCTACTTGACCCTCCTAAGCAAAGCACAGCACTCCTCAGTGCTCCCTCAATCCTGTGTCGACTAAACCGCACAGTTACCCCCTTCTCTCAAAGACCATTTCTTCCCCACTATCCCAAGGCAATCCATATCACATGAAAGTAATCCTGCGATATGCACCTGCTGCCATGATCAACAGCAAGACTGCCACAGGGGAAACGTAAACAGCAAAAAAAAAAAAAAAAAGAAAAAAACTCAGCTATGTGGTTTCCTGTTCTTTGGCAAGTCAATTAAGCAGCAAATGACCCTTAGAATCCACTGTAATAAGCCAAGCACACAGAATTGCCTTTAATATATCATAATGATGACAGTAATTGGATTGGACGGTTGATTGCATTTTCTCAAGCTGTAAAGATACTTCAGTTACAAAACAATAAAAATAAAAGTGTTGTCAATAAAAGGAGTTACTGTATAAAATGCATTCCTTTTTATTCAAGTGGATCTGGGGGAGGAGAGACTATTGTCTACCTCAGTGTTGAAAATCTCAAAGACAAACTGTGCTTCCTGTTAAGTGTAAGTAAAATAATCTTTGTGCAAACACAGAATCCAGACAATTATTTGATGTTATTGACTCAAAATTATGGCAACATGATCCATGCTGAAGGCACGTTTATTTGTATAGCATTTCATAAATATGGCAAATTCATAATTCTCAACACAGGACAAAGAAACACAATGACATTTCAATTAATCTTGAAATAAAATATTAAAAAAACCTAAATAGGATTTAGAAGATGAAAATGAAACAGCCTAAAATCACAATGCAGCTACAGAACCATGCAAGAGTCCCACATTTTAATTTAATAAAAAGGACGTGGCAAACAAAAAAGTAGAAACGGAGAGAGCTGGAGCGGGGAATGCTGTGCATAAAAAAACGAATGCTGCATCTTCATGTTTAGTTTTGAGTCTGGGGACATACAGTAGAGGTCTGGACAGGAGATAATCACAGATCAGAGATGTATTTTGCCCCTATGCCATCCAGTGCTTTATAAGCCAACAGAAGTATTTTGAAGTCAATTATTTGACACACAGGAAGGCAGAGTAAAGTTCTGAGAAATGGAGTGATATGATCCTTTCTGCTGGTCTCAGGACTCAGCTGCAGCTGTCTGATTGATTTTTTTGGACGGGGAGACCTTCAAAGACAGTGTTACAGAAGTTGAGCCTGGTGAAGATGAACACGTGGACATGATTTTCTAAATTCATATGAGACATAAATCCTGAATCCCATAAATTCAGGATGTATTATACGGTGAAAATGTAGCTATTGAAATTTTGTCTGTGACTTATAAGATAAGATTTTGAGCCTTTTGTGTTAGCTGAACACTGAGTTTTAATTGTTCTTCTTTGGCTCTAAAAACAGTCATTTCAGTTTTGTCATTGATTCATCAAAGAAAAAGATTTGATACATACAGCATGTAAGTATTGGCCTTGGGGAACTGCATCTTTGGCTGTAATCCAGTTAAGCACTGAACCAGAAAGTCCCACCCAGTTTTCCAGTCAGCCCATTAATATGTTCTGGTCAGCTGTGTCAAATGCGGCACTGATATTTAACAATAATAAGACGAGGATGTCATTGAAGACCTTATTGAGGGCAGTTTCTCACCAAAACAACAGTTCAGGGCCACAAAAGGCCGTTCCATTGTTGGAGACAGCCTCTTCAGTGATTTCACTTATTGTCATTTCGGTCTACGCTTGTTTATTAGTGAAGCGACCAGATTATTCTTTTTTAATGGTGCCTCAAAAAGTGCAGATTTCAGTGCTTGTGGGAAATAGCCTGAGAAGAGAGAATCATGGACAATTTGCAGATTCAATGCCATGTTAGTTAAAAACGCATGGAAGAGCCTGTAGGGAGAATATCAAGGCAGAAGCATGATGATTTCAGATATTGCATAATTACTTCCAAGGTTTTATAGCTGATGGGATCAAATGGTATCATGCTGGTTGAATAGTTGCAATATAGAACCAGTACCTGATATTTAAGTAACAGCTTGTCTAATTTTATGAATTTGGTCTGTGAAGAATGAAGCATATTCTTTGGATGAATTGGTAGATAGAAAATCAGTTGCTCTTGACACAGGGGCGTTTGACAGCCTGTCAACAATACCAATTAACACACGGGCATTATCACTGTTTTTGGCAATGATGTCAGAAAAGAAGGAATGCACTGTGTGTAGGAGTATTATGAGAGAAAGCCTGGATGAAGAATTCACTGGTGATTTTAGCTGTGTACCGTTTGATGGTTTCCTCTGTTTGAACATTTGTGTGCACTGAGATGGTCATCCCTAAGTAAACCCAGGAATGGTTGGAAGAAGCAACATCAGTCGCCACAGCCTTAGAAATGTTAAGACCCTCTGAGATTATTAAGTCCAGAGCGTGCCCCTTATTGTGTGTGGGCTCCGACACATGCTGAGTACTGCAGATTACAGCAACAATACTGTACCTCTGAGGGCAGTCTTTGCTGCCATAACAACTACAATGGTGATGTGACTACGTAAAAGGCACGGCTGCACTGAAGTACCTCTAGTTATCCTTAAAAACAGACCTCAAGGGTGCTATGGCTTTGATACACTGGCATTTACATACTGAAATAAGTGCATACCAAAAGTATATCAACAAACACACACACACACACACACGAAAAACAAAAATGCTTCACAGCTTTTGCTCTCTTGAGCTCATACTGTGTATAGTACCTGCTAAATTAGAGGTACCTGTTAATCACACTGCTGTTTAAATCAGATGTGTCACACATATTTTGGGCTTTGTTCTGAGACAGTGTGTCCTTCACTATTTCTTCTCCGTGTGTTTGCACTCTGTAGATTTGTATCACAGCGTTTCCCAGCTGCAACTACGGCAGTGACGCACCCACAGGCGAACTCTGCCTTACCACGTTAGGGCCAAATATTAACAGCATCTAACTCGAGCACAGGTGTTACCACTGTGAACTGATTGCGGTCAAATGGTAGACTAAAGAGACTATTAGGTTCTCAATCTTCACCCTTCTGCAGCAGCACAACATGCTCTGTCTTTCCTACTTATTCTCACTTTCATGTAAGCCAAAGAGATGGGTTATTTTTAGGTCCGATGGAATAACCATCTGTTGTGCAATAAAAAAAAAAATTAAAAAATGCTGTTTTTCCTATTTCTTTTACTTGCAGATTAGTTTGATGTTATGAGAAACTAATGATGAAGACGATGCAGCCGAATGTGAACTCATTAGATGAAGGCCAGTGTGCATCGAGTGTGGGTGATTTCAGAGCTGCAGCACGTCATTGGGATATATAACGCCTTTAATGTGTTGTTCCAGTCGTTCGAGGCACAGGCTCTTTTCATGTTTGTATATAGCACAGCATCACGCATGTATTTCATATGGAAATTGTTGGATGCACACCTACTGTGACACAGACTGTGAAACTGATTAAATTGTTGAATGTCATCGGATGCAATTCTTGGTCGCTTTTTGAAGCTGGGAAACTTCACTGTCATCTTGTTGAGATTTCAGCAGCAGAATCCGTTTAACAGCCAAAAGTACAATACACTGGCTATTATGGCCTTGTATTAAGACTATAGCAATAGTAGAGAAAAGATGTGATTGAAATAGGAAGTGGTGCTCAAGCATGCTGAGTTGCCTTGATGATCACATTTGTCAAAGACCCCACCATTGATTTTAGGAGATAATTATCTTGAGTATGTGACCAAGGTCATTCCATGGGTTTATTGGAAGTGAGAAAATCTTCAGCTCAAAACTAGCCTGCTCCATTACCAATTCATGAGCTTATAATGACTGAATGATATTATCTTCACCACCAAACCATTTTCTTCTCCATCAAGATCTGTTTGATTGATTAATCATTCAAATTTCATTTCCACTGTGTACGTTTACAGATGGGAGATGAGTAGTTAATAAATATTTATATCCTTATTTCATGATTTTATATTCTATATATTTTTTAAAGCGTCCAATTAAAAAATTCTAATATTATATAATTCTAAAAAGTTAATTAAAACCAGATGAACAGTCATCAGTGGCCTTTTAAAGAGCATTTGGGGATTTAAAAAGCAATCTGCTCTGAATACTGATTTACACATATGTCTTCAATGTGATCATTGCCTGATGTTGAACATGTGGGGGTCAATTTGTCTGCCACTGACAATGCATGCCAGTATGTGCAGGTGTCAAATTTTCAAAAATTACCCAAGAGCAGAGGTTTGAGAGTGTTACAGGTTTACAAAAGTCATGTCACATCTTATCATTTCCAAGTCTCTCTCTATGTGCAGATATTTTGTATTACAAGAGAAAAATACGAGGGAACATCAAGACATTTCACATCAAAGGTACGTGGAAATCAGGCATCTCATTGTTATGTTTTAGGGATTTAAATACACTCTTTTGATGTACCTTTCAAAACCACTCATAGCCATGATGTCTGCCTTCTGTGTGTGTTCTCCGAGGGCTTACAAAAGGTGGAAAATAGATCTAATTTAATGTGCAAGTCGGAGCAAACAGTCTGTCCCAGTAAATCACTTTGGCAGCAGATAGAATCCCAGATTAATTTCAGTGTCACTGATAATGGCGGCCTTTGCTGCTGCCTATGCCTCTAATTTGGAGGATCTAACTTGAATCTGAGTATTGTGAATGTGCTGCACATTCTAAAAAATGTCTTTATATTCGCTCCACAGGTATTATTCATTAAACACTTTTGTATTCAGGTACATTATTGACCCCCTTTTTCCCCCCCAATAGCTCTTGAAGATTTCAGCAGAAGTCCTAAGCTTCTTCAATGCACAGTATGTCATTTCTGCTGCTGTGGGGCCTTTCAGTCAAAAGAAAGAGAACAAAAGATGTAGTTTGATGTTGTGAAGTAGCGAGGAATCATGGGAGTTTTTGTTTTGTTGTTTAACAACCACAAACTCCATCTGACATGAGTCACACATAAATGTTCATGGACATTCACTGTATGGAGATTTATTCACATTCTGTTTAATTTTATCCACCGAACTGCCAGGTCTAAGTATATGTCACCATAATATATAACTAAGGTATGATTGTTTTTATTGGTTGATGTTTTAATGAGGAAATATTACACATCACAGTGCTAACAACATAAATAACATGTCTTATCAATACATTATTGTGACACTTCTCTGCTCTCACTCTTCTCACATTTTCACAGTACAGGTGATTAGGAAGTATTGCTAATTAAAACAGAGACCTGTGTTGCATGTGGGCTGCTTAGTTATTTGGTTTCAGAATGTCACTGAAACATCTTGCACACCTTTCACACTTTGGGATGTATTTTGACATTTCTTTAATTAGCAAACAACAACCCTGTCTCCTAGAAATTATGTTTATAAACCACCAATTTGCAATAACAAATATTTTTGGAAATTAGGGGGAAACAATGCTTCCCGGATTACTTTTTTTTTCCCACCATGATAAAGAATTGTTGTTAATTAATGTTCTTGGCAAGTCACAAAGTGTTAAAACCAAATGTATTTTGAAAACATCTCCTCATGAAATGTTTCCCAGCAATATCTGCCCTTCAATACAATAT
>JBCAUF010000790.1:5290046-5302123 GCA_038406115.1 Haemulon aurolineatum | reverse complement strand
GGAAGACTGAGGTGGGTGGAGGAGGTGGGCGGAGTGTGAACAGTAGGGCCGTGGAGTTCATTTAGCACCGGGGCCGTGAGATGGCTTGACAGCTGCTGGTGGAGGCATTAGGCTGCTCACTTTAGTCCAATTTTGCTCTCTTTTTCTCCCTGTATTCCTCTCTCTCCTCTCTCTCCTCTCTCTCTCTCTCTCTCTCTCTGTCTCTAATAGCTATCTTTGTGAGGCCTATAGTGTCCATCACGGGCCCGGCTATAGATTTTAGCGGCCGAGCAGAACTTGTAATGACGACAAAAACAACATTACACTTCATTAATGGTCACGGGATGGCTGCAGGCGATGGGACATTGTAGAGGTCATAAATTAGGAAATTCTGTTTCCTCAAAGTCCGCAGCTCGAAAAGTTTGATGCCAGGGTGAAAACACTATATCTGTCAGTGGAGAAACATGACACCTGCTCTCAGGGAGTGATTGACGGGGGAAAATTAGAATGCATTTAGATGAATTTGATATATCCACCATTTTGAAAACAAGACACCTGCTCTTGCAAAGTGAGTGACAGCGGGGGAGGAAAAAAAAGAACAGAAAGTAATTTTCAAGGAGAGTCAGTCGTTCATTTGGGTGACAAAGTAATAGCTCTATTAAAGGATGGATTGTCTTTATTACAGGCATAATTAATTAGCATCATGTAATGGTTCATTTGTTACATCATCATATTGGGGGGAAATTGACTCAACAACTTAACAATACTAAATCTCCTTTTGAGATTTCACACGCAAACAGTTTTAAAAATCCTCATTCTGCAGAATATGGGATAAAACTGTGCTCTGAATCAAAGTGAATCCATTTTCAGGCTACGCCTCGACAGAATGACAGTGTTTTTTACTAGCAGCTAAGAGGCAGCCATAATTACTTCTGTCAAGGACCTGAACCCTCTCAGAGAGGAGCAAAACAACATTACCTGTCAACAAATCTGTCTGTCTCACTCTGTTTCTATCTCTGTCTCTCTTTCTCTCAATTCTCAGTTCAAAGAGCATCAGCGGTGTAAAAAGCTGAGAAACATTTTCAGAAATATCCAGTAAAGAATTGGTATAAAAATAACCAAATAGAATGCAAATTAACTTTTTTTTTTTTTTTTGTCAATAAATCCCATCCTGTCAACGCGTGAGGAAGTGTGTTACTCTTGTAAACGCTGGATATGAGGCTCTCGAAAAACAAGCGAAACACTCTCAAGACATATTTATTTAATGAACCTCAAAAGGACGAGCATACACCAGGGGCCACCTGTGTGGTTTTGCAGTATGGTATGGGGAAGTAAAAAAGGAATTTGAGATTTTATTTGTAGCCTTATTTCTGACAGAACAAACAGTACGGGACGTTTGAAGCTTACACTACTTAGTGTAACATTTGCATCGTAAGGTTAGAGTTATGTCTTTTTTTTCCTCCTCTCCATTGATTTATTTTTTTCGACAAACACATGCAGTCTCTGTACAGACATAGAAATGAGAGTGACTGAGTATAAGAGTGTGTTTCTTTTTGTGTCTGTCTTTGCAATCATTGACCAGACCTTGAGCATTCACTGAGTGTATTCACTTGGTATCCTGAGTTGCCTCCAAGGTGGTTTGCTCTAAAAGCAGCCCTGGACTGAACTTGCTTTCTCGTCTCATCACAATTAGTTTGTCTCCTCATCTTGTTCTAATCAGTCGACCTCCCTTCGCACGATTGTAATAGAGCTGCATGCTATTCATGCTCCCATACTTTTGGGAGCCTAAGGTTTATGTTAGCTTGTACAGGGTCACAAAAGAATTAGCATCTCCAGTGTAGTGCGTTTGTGCCTGCATGCCTCTTTTCATTGCATGCTGCGCACGTGTCCGTGTTGTCCTACGTGCCAGTGTGTGTTCAATTAGGCTGTGAGGGTATAAAAGTTTTGTACTGACAGACAGTGTTGTTCTACTTTGGTGTAAAAAGGGGTCGTGTCTGGCAGAGGCAGAGGCTATTATGGCTCCTTTATGGATTATGAGGCAGGAGTGTGACCCTTATCTCAAGGTGAACGTCAGTAGCTGCCCTTGTCGCAGTCCATCACAACACTGTTCCCTATTACATTACAGGTGATGGCCCTGGCAGCACCTCATTGCAAACAAGATCCATCTTAACAAGTCGTTTCATCTGGTAATGATCCATACAAATTTTATTTCCCTTAAAACAAGTGAAAAATTACAACGCCAAAGTGAGGTGATTTTATTTTCTTCCAATTCACTTTGTCCCGGAAGAAGTGACAGTGTCTGGTAATAAAGCAGATCGCTCAGTCTCGCCATCAAAGATAATGTCACTCAGTTCATGAAAATTCTCGACACATGGCGCTTCAGACCGGAAACAATTGAGGCTGCACCGCCTCGCAGATGGATTGTTGACTTCTTAAAAGGAGGTATTGTAAGGCTAATTAGTTGACCTGTTGGGATGGAACACCAGCACACACACACACACACACACACACACACACTGCAGACTTCTCAGATTATCAGGGTTTTGGTAGGACATGTGATTCATACAGCTGTTTATCCAAAGAAATGCCATACACACTCAGGTCTTACACAAACACACACACACACACACTCATCACGTTTAATTAGTAGAACCTGGGAGACCTTCCGAGACCTGGGAAGTACCCTTCTCTAGTAAGAGATAATAATTAATATGAGGCATTTCTCGGTGTGTGTCCTTGTTCAATCTTGTAGCAGACGATGCTGATACAGAGGCACTATACATGTAGGGTTGTTCAATAATTTATATTTGATTTACCTGCACACCGCTTACATTTTTTCACTCTGTGCATGCTGCCACAAGCAGTTGGTTTGAGTTTTTATCCCATTGTCAGTAGCAACCTGGAAAAACTACGGTTCAGCACTCCAGTAAACATTATTTTAATAGCTTCCTTGTCAGAAATACAATATAAATACTTTGCAAAACATGTAGTCTTAATAACAAGGTCAGTTTTATAAATTGCAACCAAGATCTGATTTCATGCAGCGCAAGTTTCCACACAAAAGCAATGCAAGAAAAAGCCACCTCGCTGATTATTGTTCCATTAATGAATTTCTTGCAGAAATAAAGTGTGATCTGCCCATGAAGTAATTCTGAAATGACTAACCACTGTGACCAAGGCACTCTGTTTGCCCATGTTGGAGGCTGAGTGGAATACTTTTCATGTGAAGCAGGAGGAAGTTCTGTTTGTAAATCTGTGTTAAAGAAAACAGTGAGGCCTTCATTAATTTGATAAAATTGCACATGCAGGAGTACATGCATGTATTGTTTTCTCTGGATCCCTTCACTTTAGGAGGGCAGTCTGAACACAATGAGGGAATGGTGGACTCTGCCATTATCATCATCTCTTCTTTCATTTATGTACCCAATGACATTACTCTGGGGCACTTACATATTTGCTATACAGGATCTCAAGTGTTGCTAATTGTCTTCTTCACCATATAGGCATTTGAATATGGGCGATCATGACCTTTAGTTGAGTTTTCTGCCACTAAGTTCTTTATTTACCATAAAGTTTATATGGAGACTGCAAACCCAGAAAGATTCTGTGTATTTATGTCCAACACTAGCTTGTGCAGAAAGCTGAGGAAAATCCAACTGCTGTTATTCCCTGGCATGTCCTAACCTTTATATAACACTGAGGAGCTGCTACATGCATTTTAAGCGCCGTAATGAAGTCCACGGCCATTCCCTGCCATGCAAAGTTTTACCTGTTTACTAGAATACAGTCTGACACAAAAAGTTCTAAAAATGTGAAAAATAAAATCTAGATTTAGACCAACCTTTATTGAGCAATGAGTAGCCCTTGGTGATTAACCTTGGTTGACACTTCCTGGGGCTGCTTCGCAGTAAAAGTCTTCAGCAGCACCTCCTGCATTTCTGAGTCTGTCAGAAACTATGAATCAAATATAGAAGAAAACAAAGCCCCCTGTTTAGAAACGTCTAACTGAATTGTGATCTGATTGCAAAATTTGTCTTCGCCTGTCAAATATGGCAATGTTTAATCCCCCTCTTTTATGTGACTGGCTCTGGAATGAGTGTGTGATTATTGAGATCTTTTTTTTTTTTTTTTTAACCTAAAAGCAGTACTGCAGCAGAAAGACAAGCGATTCCACGAGGGAACACCTGCCGGACACCAAAAGTGGTACCATCACCCAGCTTTCTCATCGTCTCACAACTGCTCAGCTCTAGATTAGAAAATTGCTTTGTCAGTGACATATTACGAAATAGCTTGTCTGCTATACTGACAGACCATTTGGGACATTGGGGGGGGGGCAGGGGTTGCATATTTGGCACCAGCGGATGAAAACATGGTACGAGCCACCAAAGAAAATATGCAGCATCAACATAACTGCTGTCCTCCGGGCCTCTTTCTTTTGCAGAATAATTCTACACTTTGATTTTCCTTATCTCATTATGTCTTGAGGAGTGAACTGTGTACATGGCAATTTTGCTAGTCACGAAAGTGCCGGGCAGCTCAGGAGATGTTTACCTTTAAGATTCACATTCCTCATTGTGATGCCAGAAGAGCAAACATGTAATCAGGCACTCGAGTCTGCCTGATCCCGTCGCTGACAGAAACTGGACGTTCAAGTTAATGTCTCGCAACTGTTGTACAAGATTGTGGCTTATATGGACCGGACAATCGGCAGAAAAAGACACCTCAGCACTTCGGGGACCTGACGAGGTTGTTGGGCTTTTGATCGACAGTGCTCAATTAAAATGTCCCATGTGGATTATGTGCCTCGGTGTCACCATGATGGAACGGCGGTACTCTTTAACCTCACAAGCGATGGTTTTCCACATCAATCCTGGAAAACAATGATGTCTGCAGTTTTTGATTGTGGAGCAGCCAGACATAATGCTTTATCGAGTTGTGATAGGATTGCTGATGTATCTGCACCGTAAAACGTTTTAATGCCGACTCTGGATCTGGAGCCTGATTACAAGGACCAAGTGGTGTTGATCCAGTCAGAAGGCCTATATTATTTGAAGATGGTGATTATATTAAACCAACGCTAGTGAGCCAATTCATGTATTGTCTGCTGATTTCATCTTTTGCTCCTTTGACCTCTTTGAAAACGACATGTTTCAGAAAAACGCCACATGACAAAATGACGAGCTTGAGGGTATTATTAGACCATGGTTAGTGGAACAAATGAACAATCAGTATTCCCAATTTATCTCTCAATCAAAAGCCTGCTCGGCTCTGTCTGAATCCTCAGCCAAGGCAGCATTTTATTCAACAACATTAGGATTGTGAAGGCACAAACTTTCCTCTCTCTTTTTTTTCCTGGATAGATTTATATACAGTAGTCACTGTCTTGCAGAAATCAGATAACAATCCCAGTATTCTGAGGAAATAAATAAATAATAAATATGTGTTTGAGTTCAGGTACGGGGCACCTTTGTTTTGACTGCTGTGTGGCTCTGAATTTTAGCAGCTGGCATGATCTGCTCGAAGGCTTAGCCCCGTTCAACCAGCTCCAGAGGTCCGGAGTGCGGGCTGTCGATCAGTGTTGGAAAGCGAGCTGGCATGACCTTTTCCATCCACCACCCATCTCTGATGCTGCTTTCTGTCCGGTAAGATAGACTGGAGGAGGGGAAATCATTGACCACTTGAAATAAATGTAAAAGAAATCTTACTGTTATTGACGGTGGACTTGTAAGAGTAAAAATCCTGTCTGAATCACTCCAACAGTGTTTAAAATATAGTAGAAAATATATCCGTACTGTGTCAGATGTTTGGAGCCAGGGTCCTAGCCTTTGCTTTGGAAAAAAACATTGCCATTTACCCATAATATCCCTAAGAGGCAAGTTTATATGAAGGGCCATACATGACATAATTCATTCTGGCCCTCTCACACACATACATTCTCCTCAATCGTCCAACACAACACATACATTATCAAAAAAGCAAACACAAAAATTTTATAGTCATACAAATTAAATGAACATCAAAGATTGCTGATGAATTATGGGTAAAAACCACATGGTTTGAGACATTTATGGGGATCTGTCATTCCTAACACACAACATAAAAGAAGTACACATAACACTCAAATACGCATTCATTTTCTTAGTCATGCATCATAGCAGTGTGTGGCTCCCACAGCGCAGCCGAGCAATGTTCCATGACACAAGCACACGGGGCAGAATGAATTTCATGATCGGATTCGTGAAATAAGTCATGAGACAAACCACCCGTGTGTTCATTCCACCACATGCATGTGAATGCATCACCTGCTTGAAAAAAGCATGGCGGTGGCGAGGCATCAACTTCAAAGCAGGCGAAAGGAGACAAAAGGATTGTCTAGTTTTTCCTGACCTTGGACATTTTCAAATTAAACAGTCGGTTGTTAACAGGTTTTAAGGGCTCAAGAGTGTGGTACTTGGAATTTAAGTGGGCAAAAACTAAGCTGCAAAAACATACCACAACAGCTCACAGTCTTGGGTGAATGCATGCACACAAGTACACATTATGCATGACCATTGCCATAATTGATGTGGTTTAATTTTTCATATCAATAGCATCAAGAACATCTTGCAAAAGGTGGCCATTGTGTGCTTAGAGAGTGAAGGGCATTCAAGGATGCAGCACACACGAGTCTTGCGCTGATCAGTCAATGCCAAGCGATAAACATTCTGCAAAGGAACACTTCAACACATGCTAATTAAACAAATGAAGTTTGTTTTGGGGTTTTTTTCCTCCCCCTTTTCAATTAAACAAGTCTGTGTGCTTACTCTGTCTTTTGTTGGCCGCAGGATAGAAGGAAGTGGCGGAGGAAAAGGAAGCAGGGTTTTGAATGCAGATTGAAATCCCCAAACAGAGGCTGCCCTGTGCCTCTGCAGACGACACTCTTAACCTGAATTGTCTCTCAGTACAGTTTGGAGGACATTAGTCCTGCATAGACAACTCCCAGGGTAAAGCCTTACGGTGGCCTGGAATGCACACACTGCCAAGAGCTAAGAATGATAGAGTGGTCTGTGTATTCACACTGTCTCTCTCACTAGTATTATATGTTTATTAGTCTGTCTCGAAGCCAGCCTTATAAAACCGGCCAAGGCCCTCTCTGTCATACAAACCATTTTTCACCCCCACACCACAGCGCCACTTTTATAGTGTTGCTCTGCCCTTAGAAGAAACGGTCAAAAAAATTCAAATGTGCTCTCTTTTTCAGCTGTCAGGCAGCAAAAGGAATAGCTTAGCACCCAGTTGTTTGAGATATGAGGTCACTGTCGCAATATACTGCAAGTCTTCAACTCCACTTTATCACATTTTTAAAAGAGTGGGTTGCAGCGGGCTCCTGCAAGACTAATGTAAGATAGATGCATTGTGAGGGACCTTTACCTTTGCTATCATTACAGTATTAATGCAGTATAGATGTTGGGAGGGGGACTTATCACTGCAGTTTAAATGCAATATAGATGAAGGAACTGGGACCTCTACCATGGGTACCACTATAAGGTTGATGAAATATAGATGCAGAGGATTTCTATCATGGTCGCCTGCCACTGCAGTGGTAATTAACCACATATGCAGGATTTGGATATGCCTTAGCCATTTTCTGGCCATAGCTGTTGGGAATTGCTTTCGCCCTTTCAGTTACGCTGAAGCTCCACAGAGAAGTAAGTGATGCAATTTTCGGCACGATCAATTCTTATGATCGCAAAAACTATGAAAATAAGGCCCAAGTTGAAAATATCCCCTTAGAATCGACCAAAGAAATAATCTCTGACCCAGGTCTAATGCCTAGCAAAGAGCCATAAAGCACTGTCATTCTCTAAATGAAAGGACGGGAAATGATTTATCTTCTCTACATAATCCTGATCACCCACATCATTAGTTATAATAAAATGCTAATAATGTATCATATGTCTTCAAGGGAAACTCATTTGTCAAACATTCATTTGAATACGACAAGAATCTCTGCATACATTCCTCTAACCTTTCACAGCGGCGGAGATTATTACTTCCAACACTATGGCAATTATACATCTCATGGTGTCGAGAATAAAGAGAGTCTTTATTCAAATTTGTCTGAAAAGATACCTTGAATCTGCACTCCTTAAATTAAATGTATGAGCAGTTGAGACCAAAAGTGAAAAATAATGACCGAGAGGGTTTGGTGGTAATGTATTACATGTAATCAGCTGTAAACATATTGCAAAAAGTGAGCTATTATAACCAGCACAGATCACATTTGTGATAAGTGATTGGATTATAGTTGATTACTTGGTTGCATTTTTGAAAACGTCCTTAAACTACTGCTAAATTGCTGATGTATATTTCATTTTAAAAAAATGGTTAGAGGAGGAAACAGCTGTCAAAGTGAAGTAAAGCTAGCTTGCTAAGAGATGGTTAGCAAGCTTGATAGACTGGTTGGGATTTGGAATGGGATTTGCACATGATTTTGTATCATCCTTTGTCTCTTAATTGTCTAAAAGCCATGCCTCTTATATGACGCAGCCTACCATGTACAGTCAGAGGAGATCAAGTAAAAAGTGGCTGGTGTGACCTTTGACAGCCGCCTCCATTTTGGACTCAACGCCTTCATTCTGTCATAGATCAACGCTGTCAAGACATGCTTTCCTTTGGTCAGCGGCGCAAATTTGCATGACAGGGTCCACCAAAGTTAAATTCAACATCAAAGATGCAGTATGCACTGATTTATTTGCCCCTGCGAGCGGAATCCTCTGATCACAGCCAATCCATTCAAATGAATTGATTTCACAGCAGAATCTCGACGTTTTAAATGCTGGTGTGACCGGGCCTTTGTGCTTCCTCTCTTCCCTGTTATTATGGCGCTGCATTCTAAAGTGCTGCTTACAATAATTGAACATTTTCCGTTCCGTAATCAGCAGCGTGTCTGAGAGTGTGGAAGAAGGTTACGGACGCACAAACTAGAGACATGAGAGAACACATAACAGCTGCTAAAATATCCTCTGAGACCTCGGAAGACTTTATAAAAGATAATGTGTTGCTGCATGCAGTAAAATCCCCAGGTTGCAAACAAGCGCCACCTGGGCTCGGTGCATGTGGTTTACCAGCATTAAAGGGCAGATGACAGAAGAAGAAACCCTGCTGTAGGTGCGGCAGTCCCAGTCCAGTCTGTGTCGGACAGATCTCGCTGTGTCACCCACCCCATTTGAGACCACTCGTGGGAAAATGAACAGCCATGATGGTATATTGCTGCTCCCATTGTTGTCAGTTTGGCTGGATGTACAGCCATGTTATCTATTACCTCCTATAAATTCCAATTATCTCCAACGTCAGATAAGATCACACACGCACATACGGCCACATGTCAGCATAGCAACACACACAGAAAGCAGGAGGCAACACAAATTCAGTGAGAGCAATAAAATAATCCTGTCCTTGAATCTAATCTCTACCACCTCAACTGTAGACAAACTCCACTCCAGTGTAATTAAAGCTGATTTAGCATGATTTACACGCTATGGGCAAGATAAAATAAACATGATTAGGTTAGACAAATACTGAGGTCAATATTTTGAAGGCTTGGAAATTAATAATACATTTCGTATGATAAACACTTGCACCGTGGGCTCCAAGCATGGAATGCTAAACAGTTGGGTTGCTGTGCTGAGCAAGGAGCTGGGGCCCCCTGCTGTTATCGACTCAACCTCTTTGGTAATTGCCGAAATATGTCTCTTTGGGCACTTGTTATCCCTGGAAACGATAATTTGCAATTGCAATTCAGGGACAGTGTCACTTTTTTCAGCTGCAACCCAAAATTAGGCTCTAGCCTTTCCTTTCAAAAGCAAACCGGCTGTATTTGCTCTGAATATGTGCAGACATCACAACCTCCAGCATTAATTTTGTGCGACGCCTTACATGTGCACATTTAAAAAAGAAATAGATGTACAGTGTATGCCAGATGCATGCTCCAAAACTTGGGGTAATGATCCAAAATATGCTCTGCGTTTTCTGCAATCTGCAAGATCTGGGACACGCTGTGTTTACAGTGATTTCCACCTGAGAGAGACTGGAACCTGAGAGAGAAAGGAAATAATGTCCTGCTCATTGTGAGCTGCTTATCGCAAGCACTCAGCAGTGTCATCCTCTAAAATTAGCTTGTGCTGGCTGAGCACTATCTGGTGAAGATAAAATAAGGGGGGGATCAGTTATGCTGCATTATTAATCTTGAGATGTGGAGGGGAAAGAAAGAGAGGAAAAGAAAAGAGAGGGATGGAGAGAATTGAATCGAGACAGAGGGACGTGGTAGGAGGAAAGGACAAGATAACTTCCCTTTGAACTCCCTTTACAAGCTGAAGCTCCTGGAAAACAAAAAAAAGAGAGAAAAACATTTAGCTAAATGTGGTTGCCACTCTCACCTGGCACAGCTGCAGATTTAGGTCGGTGGAGAGTCTGCCACTAGCTTGAGGTAAAGAAAAGTCGAGGAGATGACTGTCCCCTCGAGGCTGGTGGGAAATCACTGCAGCCAGAGACACACATGTACACCGGTGCTCATTCTCTCTCTTTCTATCTCTTCTGTCTCTCTCTCTGTCTCTTTCTCTTGCACACAATCACACACACCAGCAGAAACATGACTGGCTCTTTTTTATTTTCTGCCTCAAGAGAGATTTTGGTCGGCCCCATTGCACCCAATCCCACCTCTTACTCTGGCCGCTGCCACATTGCTGCTCTATATCTATTCTTGAGGTCAAAATTCAATTACATCACAGTATAAATGCCTCAATTCGGTAGGCTATAGTGTTTATTTTGTGATAAGGCACAGCCATGAAAAGTTGATGTGTGGTTGTATTATACCTTGACTAATAGCCCGGGGTCTGAGGATCAACTTCACTGTTTTTTTTTTGTTTTTTTTTTCTCTCTTTCGAATAGAGTACCTGTTATATAACGCATTTATATCATTTGATATTTTGGTCATTCAGTAAATAGCTACTTATCCAGAGCAGCTATACAGGAAGTGGCTTCAAATGAGGCTGACTCAACAGACACCTAAGAGCATAAAACCACGCACAGTCAATTAGTGATGCGCATGCATTTGTCTTCCCACTGAAAAGCATTTTTTGCGGGGTTGGAGAAAAAAAAAAAAAAAAAAAAAACGCAGAAGATGCAGAAGATATGCAAAACAGTGAGAATTTATTTAAAAAAAAAAAAGAAAAAGAAACTCTTACTGTGTCATATTTACCATGAGAGGCAATGGTGTGACGCTCATGAGCCAAAATGACATTTTCCACAGTGAGCCATGTATGGAAATGTCATCAGAGAAAACAAGGGAGTCCATCAGTCCACATTCACAATTTATGAATTCATGCATCTGGGCAGGTCAGGAAAAAAAAAATGCCAGCATGGCACTTCATCCAGCAGTGATGAAAATCCAACCATGATCCAGCGGGGTGGTTCAGGACAGGAGAGGGGTTTTCAAGATAAAGCTGCTATAAAAAATGAATGACTATTTGCAACAAACACAGTGGCTCCTGAATCATTCATGGGTCATGTAATGGAAAAGTATGGAGGAACAAATGACAGAGGAAACCCTTTACCCCGACAAACTTCCACGGAACAACAGGGGACGTGTCATCGAATCCTCGCCAGGCATCTGACTGACATGTTTATTTCTATAGTGTGTTGTATGTGCGGTATATTAGAAGTGAGAGAGAAGCCTTGTGTACGTTTAATGCATGTGCGGTTTGTTGTCATCACACTGTTCCTTTTATGCACACTGCAGATTCACATTTACACACACACCATGTCTGATCACGCTTTGTCATATTTATTGTTCTGGACTTTCACAGTTTGGAGGCTCTGCATGAATCCAAATGGAGACCACTCTGATTACTTTGTGTGTTAATAACTAAAGCTTTTCTCTTATAGTCTATTATAGTGTCAATTTATAATTCAGTCTTTTTTCAAATATTCTTTTATATATCTTTTTGACTCTATCAGGGTTCTGTTCTTTGATCACACCCATTTAAAAGCTACTGAAATGAATTTAACTTGATGTGAAGAAAAGTGAGGTTGAAGCGATGTGGTCATTACGTGGGTAA
>JBCAUF010000790.1:5174313-5188820 GCA_038406115.1 Haemulon aurolineatum | reverse complement strand
GTTTGAATCTCATTTGGTGCCCGTGATATTAAAGTCGAGCAAAGACCATCTGAGTTCATTTATTTGTCGTCTTCGCTCAGAGCAGGAAAATGAGTTGAAGCTGTGGGAACCGAAGCCCCCTTTTTTGGACACAGTCCCTATGTGTGTGCATGTGTGCATGTGTGTGTGTGTGTGTGTGTGTGTGTGCGTGTGCATACGAGCCTTATCCTTCCTTTTGAGCAACACGAAGCAACGGGAGAACTCGAGATGAAAACATGGACACATTGTCTCGGGAACAGTAACAACAAAAACCCTCGAGCCATGAGTCCAGTTGGCCATCGCAGCATTTTCAGGTTAACAGAGGAGAGAAATCAAGTTACTTAGTCGCGCCGTAAACCCCAGATTAACATGGTCTTATTCAGCATGAATTGGCTTACACAAGCTGAGGCGGTGGAGCTAAGAGTGACTTAGTGAGGCTTACACTAGCTCGTTCAGTGTCTGGGATGGGATGGAAAGTCTCCTGTGGGAAGAGAGAGAACAGCAGAGCAATATTTAAGCCGGCCATTTCAGGAAGCCATGGGATCAAAGAAATTAAGAGTCTCAGTTTCTTCATTTATACAATCGGAGGAACATGTCATACCTCCCCTGCAGAAGTTTTGACGTCCAACATGAAAACCAATAAGAATAGGCCTATTATTTATGCTATTGTTTGGATGAAGCTTGGACAAATTGAGCCCAGGGGAGTCAGAAGTCTGTTCTTGTCCAGAATGGTTTTCATTCAAAGTGCGATGCAGTGGAGCATGACCTGTCCTTTGCTTGACCCACAGTTGTAAATTGTCTTTTGATTCTGGAGATTTTACCACCAGAAGTTCTCAGATCTTTGCTTGGGAACGTAGCGGAGCTGAAGAGTAGAGAGTACAACACAGCTAACATTTGGATGTTCAGCTTTTCTTCAGGTGATACAGCATCAACACAACAACTAAAACCTTGCAAGATTTTGAAATCATGGGTTTGCGCAGTGAGAGAATTTTTAAGCAAAAGAGACTTTTAAAGTAACTCCAACTTCTTGCATAATGTTTTCAAATTTGTATTTATCCACCCCGTTTTGTTCACCACAGTAATAAATTATCACGCTTTATTACTTTCCTGGGACTGACCTTTGAAATCATGAACAGTGAAAATCTTGTCAGCTCTGTTTCAGAAAATATGTTCCCTCGTTGTGGTTTTCTTTGAGAGCTGCATGGCCGAGGCTGGGAAAATTTCTGTTTATCGTTCCTGCTGAATCTGTTATTTCTGTTAATGTATCCCTGCAGCCAAATCCAACCAAAGCCAAAGCTGGCCGGGACCGTCGTTAATTCATTTCCTTGATAAGCCGGGAGTGGCGTTCTTCAGCGCGTACCTGACAGCAGATGGACAGCGCCGGTGGTGGTATCGCACTTTTTTCTGTCCCGCCTCGGCGCTGATGTCATATATTTCATCGTATCAGGCTACTTTGATTCGGGTCTCTAACCTTTTATGGGCAGTCATACATTGTGGACATGTCGGCCGCGTCTTGATAAGCTTCGGAGGCCGGGGGCCGTGGAGTGGTGTGTCAAACAGACTGTCAGTGACCCCACGTGACCCCTGGCTGAACAATGAAGGCTAGATAAGATGCAGAGGGGCCGGCTCTGAAGTTCATCACAACTGAAGGAAAAAGTTGAGGAATTTATTATTAGAACAAAGGAATATACAGCCAATGTGTGTATATTCGTGGGTTTAGTTATCAAGATGAAAAAAAAAAAAGCATTTTCATGGCACTTAAGAATGAGACCAGTGCTTTAAGTTGATTCTGGTCATTTTTAAAACGTCAGATATTAATCTCTCAAATTGTCTTTTGCTAATTTAAATGATGGTCTTCAGCTATGTAGAGCAAGTACAATGAAAGCAGCAGTTTTGTAAGTTTTATTCAGTTAGTTTAAGTGTCAAAGGATCTAAATTGTTGTTTCAGAGAGTGCTTTGGGCAACGCTAAATTCCTCTTGTCACTTCAGAGTACTAATTAAGGATATTGGTTGTGAGCACAAACTTAAACCACCAGCACCATCAAACATATCAAATGGCATGCTCTGCGCTAAACTAAATGAACTTAAAATATAAATGTAAAATACATCTAAGAAAACAACATCAACAACAAAAAAAACAGCCCAGTTGATGACGGTCTCCTGATACATTCTTGCTCGCAGCACATTCCTGGTTACATTCGGAGTGAGATGCAGCCGAATGAATGTGATTCATTTCAGATTTGAATGTTCAACATGTGTTCATCAGCAAGCATGTGGCCTCCAGTTGGTTAACCTACTGCTGCAGGTCATTCTGCGCATATCAGCTAACCAACCTGTGCATCCACAAGCCATTGTAAGAGTGCTTAAACAGATCGTGTGAGTAAACAATCATGAATTATAGTGAAAATAAGAAACAATAAAAGGAAAAAAAGCTCAGTTTGTGTTACATTTTTAGTATTACATGCAACATACTCCTTAGCTGTAAAACCTTGGTTTGGGGTTCAAAGGTTTTGTTTTTGGCTTTTTTTTTTGGCTTTTTTTTTTTGGCTTTTTGGCTTTTTGGTGAAAAAAAAGAAGAAGAAGAAGTTGTTTCGTTTGTGGATGCAGTTCAGTCTCTAGTGGTCTCGCAGACGCATCACAGCTGACCACTGGTCCTGAAGTTCAGACAGTCACAGTTGTATTTACAGTTAAATGTGTTTGCCTGCAATACATGGCACCAATCTATACAGCTGTGCAGATTACTGACGAAAGTCAATACACTTTAATTAATAATTATTCTGAGCATAAATAAATTATCGCTCTGAATTTCTCTTCTCTTGTGGATATGACTCAGTCTTGTAAATGCATTCCTCTTAGTTCTTCAATCTATGTTAATACCAAGTGTAAAACTAGAAAGGTGTTTGTTGTTTTGTTTGTTTTTCAGCTCGCATGCTTTAGCAAGAATGACACGACACAGCGGCATTTCAGAGTTGAATTTCTGTCTCGTGGAACAGACACATTTCTTCTTGTGCAAATTAAGACACATCTTCAAAAGCTAAAACTGCTAATTGAAAGCAGGAATAATGATTTCGTGCAATTTTTGTGAACATTTTAAAACAACTGGCTCTGATCCTATGTGGGGCTTCTTAGGGCTGTGGCCTCCCTCTGCTGGTCACAGGTGGTAACTACACAGACTAAAGGACACTGACTTCACTGTACTCATGCTGTCAAAGATACAACACATGGAAACCTGATGAAACTCCCTCGTTTGCCTCTGAGGAGATGTCGTGACCTTTTTAGTGGTTTAGGACAGAGACCTGGCTGCTGGAGACTGCAGGTGCTCCAGTCGCTTCCCCAAATCCTACATCTGGTCCAGGCGGGTGGTTTGAGTCCAAGCGGCGCTCCCCGCAGCCAAGCGCTGCTTTCTCTGACGCTCCTACACCCTTTGTGGCAAGCGGCCATTTTGTACATGGAGATTTGCCTATTTGCAGCCCGAGTCTGCTTCCACTGACTTCAAAGTTTTGCAGAGGCGGGCGAGGCCACCAGTGAAGCCTGTGAACATTGCTTCACAACAACTTGTTGAAGGATGGGATTTCTATCTCTGACTCAGCGAGACACAGTCCGGCGCCACTTTCGAAGCTTGTCAGAGCACGGGGCCCCGAGGCAAAGCTTATTGTCCACAAATTGATCCAACCCCCTTGGTTTTGTTTATTTAAATGAGACTCTTAGACCCTGGGGTGTTTGTTGAGGAAAAGTCAGAAATGCCAAATCTTTTTTTTTTTTTTTTCGTCCTCTTCCTCTTTCGTCTTTCCTTTCTTCTTCTCTCTCGTAGCCCTTCAGCTTCGTGAGCCAAAAATCCTTGGTAAACATCCCGGCTCGGCAGCTTTACTGAGCCGGTCTCCCTCTCAGCGTCCCCCCTTTGCACTGAGATCTCTGGTTTCCAGCACAGTTTCAGTGACCTGCCACTTTTCTCTTATGAATTTATGTTCCCAGCCATTCCTTTTCTCTGGATATTAAAGATCACAAAACATTAACGAAAAAAATAAAATAAAAATTGCCATCATGTTGTTGCACACTTTACTGTAAGTGATTTTTTTCTAGCGAAAGTCTCCAACCAGCAGTAACTCAACGATCTTTTTTTTTGTTTTTTTCTTTTCCGTTATCCTGCGAACACAAGAACACAGGTGTTTTAGGTCTATGTTTCAAAATTTACTGCTTGTGTATTCATGTCAGTCGCAGCCATATGGGTATCATGTGGGCCTGTAGAAAAATAGATTTTGTACCTGCTAGGTCTTCACTATAATCCCAGATTGGGAAAGACAAGCTTAATGGCCTAATATTTATATTTTAAGGTCTCTTTGTCATCATGTCACAGTCCTGCTTATAACAGTGAAATGATTTATGGTCACCTGCAGGGCTAACCTTTATGGTTTACACAAGAAGCACATAAAAGCCTGGGTCTTTTTAAAAATACTCAAAGATGTGCAGCAAGTGTAGAAAAGGGCCAAACAGCGCTATTTATCCATAACTTCTATTATTAGCCTGTTGGAGTACGATAATACAGTGGGTTTTGGTGCTTTATGGGAAAACATATTCTTGGCATGTAACAAAGAAGAAATCAAACATGTGAAAAAAAAAATCCTTCAGTCATTTTGGCTATTTGTTATTGAAAGAGAAAAGTTTAAATCCTGCTTATCCCTGTAAAGGCTGCAAAGTCAAGACACACAAGCGGCAGAGGTTTTAATTTTTCATAATAAAAATCAAAAGAGAAAAGACCCATTGGCCACGGGCGTCCATTTCTTTCTTTTCTTTTTTTTTTTTTTTCCAAAGTATTTCCTCATTCATTTGTTGCTGGAATTAGGACACATCTTGGGGCGATCCATCAAAGCGAGCTGCAGTCCTGCTCACGTTAGACCGAGGACTGCACGGAGTCGGTATGCAGACTCCAGCCCTCGATGCATATAGTAGCTACAAGTGGAGTAAATCATTGGCCAGAGAGGCTGCGAGTCTGTGTGGGCGGGGCACCTCACAACAGGGAACAGAGAGTTCAGCCGTAAATCACGCCGGTCAACTTCTTGATGCTTTAATGTATTTTATGCTATGGGAACCGGGGCCCTTATAGTGCAAGCCGCAAACTTATCAGTCACCACTCGTCGAGGGTCCGCGGGGCTCGACTGTCACACTCTGTCACAGGTGCTTTAGTGCTGTTACCACAGAGTGAATTTACACATGGAAGGAAGAGCCGGTTCCTCCTTCATGCCAAAATCCAATCCAGCCAGAGGTCGTGTCCTCTCGCGTGTTCCCTGCACAACGAAATGCACGAGGAGTATACGGGTAATAATGGAGCCTCACATCCCCCCTGTTATATCAGTTTGCTTCCACGCTCTCTATTTATACAACTAATACCATTAGTGTACAATGTCATTACTGTGAAACTGCAGCAGGAAATGTGTCACCGGCTCGTTTTCCTGCTTCAGTAACACACTCATCAACACGAGCCCCTCGCGCTCCGTCCCCCCTCCCGCTCCCGAGGCAGACGTTGCACGTATTAATTGGAAGGTATAAATTACAAGTAATCACTACCAGGTTTTTCACTGCCTAGACAATCGGCATTTACTCATCCGGCTTCCTGTTTAAACTATCTGCTGGAGAATCGCAAAGCCCCGCTGCTTATTTTCCAACGATTAGCTGTACATCAGCATTACCACCTCAAATCCAGCAGTTTCACATCCAGCATTAAATAGGATGAATATTGATCTGCTAAAGAGGATTTATTTATTTCATGCTCTATCCAAAGATCAACTGCTACCAGCTTTGGACGGATCTGCGAAGGTCTTACCGAATAAAGCTACTGCATACATGACTTTGGACTTGACATTTTAGGCCTGGAAGAAGACCAAACAGTAAATTCACTGCAATAATCCCAGATAAATGGGATGATCACTACGAAAGCTTAGATAGTTAAGTGGCCTACACTTAAGTCCAGAAACGATAAAAAAACGCATCTCGAAGGAGACGAGCCTCCATGTCGGTAGTGGAGGGGGGGCGTGGTCTGTGCGAGGACGCCCACCTGAGGAGTGCCATCTCTCCGCCTCGTGAGAGAGAGTCATCTTACCAGACAGGGTCACGCAAAATGGCATCTGTAAAAATAACCCACAAATGGTTCTTTATACCTGTGCACAAGCTCTTCCTCTACCACCGACAAATGAGCGACTCGCCTTAAACAAGTCGTTTTTATTTGCTCGACACAAACTACACAGGCGATATATTTAAACTCGATCGGCATATTAGGCTGACATTTGTCTCGGCGAAGCATCAGTTGTCGGCCTGTCAGTGGGTCCACTTCTTTATCTGAGGGGAGTATTATATCTCACAGTTTCTCCTACCACTAAACCGTGAGTCATTCTGCTTCAAAGAGCTGCAGCAGAGAAAAACTCAACCCTCAGCCCTTGATATTTTTCTGGCATTCAAATTACAAATTTCAAACTTAAACTTTGGCAGAATGCAACAGCCTTCAGCAGTTTTTAGCAATAAATTACATTAGAATTGGTATCAGCTGTCCGTAACCCCTTTCTGAAAACACAGTCAAACTCTCATCCATAAACACACACACACACACACACACTGAACTGCACGCAACCCAGGCCCCGGTCTTGATATTTTGGTGCTGGTTAGCAGCCGGGGCCCGGCGAGCTGTCAGAGAGGGAAAAAGCTCCCGTGCCTGCTCGGTGACCGGCTCAGCTGGGCGGAGCAGCGAGATGTGGGGGGAGAGAGACAGGCGAAGGGGGACAGACAGGCAGGCAGAAAAGTGGCCATCTGGATAGACAGGCCGCAGGGTCACATGGTGGAGTCACAGGCAGGATGGTGCTCAGCTGCTCCGTCTCTGCGCTCTCAGCCTCAAAATCTTATGAGACTACGGCGAGGCGGCTGGGGATGGGGAAGTGATTGAGTTCTGAGCGCAATTATTCAAACTGGGTAGTTTTTGTTTGATTTTGGCTTGTTTGAACAAATTTACTTTTTCTTGTTGAGGTAATTTTGGTTTTAGCTTTCAGCATAAACATTTCCTAATGGTTCAGGGTAAAGTGTTGACTGTTGGGATCAATGTGTTTATCTATTTGTCCACAAAACAACTGTGTCATATTTCCATTTCAAATCACACTACTGTATAAATTATTTGTCGCCCACGATATGATCTATTTTTTAAGACTTTAAAATCTCATACATCAGATAATTGTTTCATCCACTACACATATATGTCTCTTCTGATCCATTTGCCTTGATAATGTTGGAAAAATGAATTATTTACATTCATTGGAAATGTTATCTTACTTTATTTTACAATGAACTCAATTAATTAGAATAAGAAAAGATTCAGGCCTCCAACATGCACAAAAAGACTTTGCTCAGTGCTCTCTGAGATTGTGGATGGTGTGGCAGCAGCTTGTTGAAGGATGAAGCGGCTCGAGCTGCCAGTAGATGGCATCTGATACCTGCTTTAGATGTGCGAGCCGTCCCACCGTCACCCTGTGATTTCCCTGCAAATCTACTGTTGGATTCCTAATAACAAACAAATTCCTATAAAAGACAAAATATATAAAAGCTATTGTCTCGGTAAGATGACATAAGCCGCAAGAATATTCACACCAAAATAAAATGTGATAATGTTAATAAAAAGCAAAAACATACACTAAGAATGGAGACATCTGCTGCTTCACCACATCCCTGACATATTCCTGCAGCTGACTTATTCATCCTGATTGTTTGTTTGGTTTCATGCATAATTAAAAGGCTTTTAATTGCTCCAGTACACCTTTTATTATCTTTAAAAGCGGCTCGTTCCATCCCATTAACTTGCATTTTATTTTGCCTGGTGCTCAATAAAACAATTGATGCTTCACGTTTTGCATGACTTCAAAGCATTTTAAGCATTTTTACGTTGAAAATCCACTCACAGCTCACGCAAAAACCATGTCAGATGCTTTAAACGCCTCTCGTGTTGCAGTCAGGCTTGTCTGTCTTGAGCCCATCAAATTAAAGCAGGTATTACTGGGAGAAAAAAAAGCTCTAATTGAGATGTATTTGATTGCAGGTTTAGGCATGGCCCCGTCTCCCCTCCTAAACATATGGGTCTGCGCTGGCTGTCCGGCCATAAATTTCCAACGCCGTGGACATTGTCTTTTTTTATGCCCCGTGATCCATCGTTCATACATGCCAGAAAAGTGTCAAGGCCTTCTGGGAGCGAGACGAAAACGTGCCGTGGCAGTGAGCGTTCAGCTGGCAGCGAGCGAGGATCCGCAGCCAGCTCTCTGGGTGAGGAATGCCTTCAGGTTGTGTCGGTCGGCAGATCAGTCACACATCAAAAGACGCTGGAAGATTATTCTACTATTTAAGTGCTACGCAATAGGCTGTTGCCTTCGGGGAGATTTTAGCACGTACTGTACGGCTCTCTCGAACACTTGATGAAGTTGGAGTCTGCACTTTTTAAACAGATTGTTTCATTTACGATGCTCTTTTTTATGTGTCTGCGATAAACTGTGTTATCTGTCAAAATGACACGTGTTAAGACAGCCTTTGTTGCACTTTTACTGGACTTTAATATGACTTTTGATTTAGGTGTTTTTATCCGTCTGCAAAGAATCTTCACAACAACAAATAACAAACTTTGTGAGATGAAATGTGTCAAAACCCTCGGGAAATAACCACGACGAAATGCATCGGTCAAACTTTTCTTGAACAAATTGCAAAATTTTGCTGTCCTCAAATCCACTTTCTTCACTTTTCACATCTCTGGTGCCTCAGATGGCACCTCCTCCTCCTCCCCCTCCTCCTCCTCCTCAGGAGTGCATCGGTAAGACTCCGGGTCATGTGAATATCATTGTTGCAAACCAACACGTTTGAAGAATCTGACCGAAAACGAAGACCACACAAGTGGACAGATGGCCGCCGCTACGCAATCAGCTTAACAACAGGACAACAAAAGAGCAGCCACGCCTTAGATAAAGGTGCTTAACCTCCAAGCATGCTAAGTGCCCCCCGCTCCATTACCACTTAATAGGCCTAATCAGTTTTGGCCCAGATTAGATTTTGAATCTATTGCCTCCAAAGCACAGTGGCATATTAAATTAGTGACTTCATTAGGCTGAGCAGGGTCATGTTGTTGAGTTGGTGTTCCTTGGAATAATAGGTATTATCAGCAGTGGTGAAAGCACTTAAGCTGCATCACAGCCATGTTACTGTAAGAGTGGATTATGGGTGATGATGGTAGTAAAGTTGTCTGTTTTGGGTCTACAGCTTTTCTCTATTATTAGATAGAAAATGTGCATTCCAAAAATGTGTCCAGTTTTTTTTATTTAGTTTTTTTTTTTCAATTAAATATTGAGCAGAATGCAAAAAAAAGGGGGATGCTGATTTCCTAATTTACGATGCTACATTTCAAAAATTACAGAGCATGTTAAAGAAATTAAAAATAGCGACTTTCAGACATCCGGAAATTCTCCCGGCGTATAAATAATCGCACAAACACCAATCATTCCTGTGACAGAATTGTGCGGCTAAATTTGCACTTTTTATGTTCTTCATATTTCCATCAGTATTTTTTTTTTTCCCCCTTCTGTTGATTCAAGCAAAAGATCAAATGTGGTATAGCTGTAGCTGTTTTCAGCATCACACTCACAGCCAAACCTACGTCAGAGATCTGACAGATCAGGGGCCTAAAACTTCCTACATAATCTCGTTTCAAAATAAATTAAAGTCACAGAGGAGGAGCTGCCGGGGCGGCTCGACTGACTGACTAACACTGCGGCAGCTCGGCTTTTAGATGGATAGATTTCTACAATGGAGTTATATTTTCCAGTGGAATGAAATAGTAGCGAGATGCATGCCATGCCACATGCTGGCAGAGCGGATCGCCCCGAAGCATTTACCCCATCAGATATGAATGTACGTGCTGCTGTTAAAAAATAAATGCAGCCATTGTATTCAGGTTTTGTACGATTCATCTATTCATTCTCTAACCATTTGATGGTTTTTATTTTTTGCTTTTAATGATTTCTAATCCTTCATAATGCCTTTGAATATGATTAAAATTAGAAGTAAAACACAAAAAAGCTGCCCTTAATTTTTAAAAATGACCTCTGCAAAAGATGTTGTTGCTGCAGTGAAAAGTCTTTATATAATACTGAGGTTGCATCTGTAAACACATCACGTTTGTGCTAAAAGGCAACAGAGCAAGTTGCACGTAAATCTATGTCTTTTGTGGAGACCTATAACAGACATTTCAGTGGCTTCAGAGAGGCGAACACAACACGAGCGAGCCTGCAGATGATCAGACAGACAGGCACTACTGACACGGCTGAGCGGCGCATGAATGTTTTCTTGACAAATAAAAACACTGCACGGGTGAAATTCACTGCGAGGGCCAATTTCAGGCCTCCTGCACCAGTTTGAGGAATCAATACCAGGCAATGGAGCAGGTTGGGGCCCCGGGATCGATATCTGATGATACAATCATATCTTACTTCTTGACACTGTCTCGGCAGCGCGCCACACTGGGGAGGATGAGCTGTGGGCGGTTAAATGAAAACAAGCAAGAAAATGAAGGTTTGATCGTTGACATTTATGTTCAAAAATGCAACAGAAGTAACTGAAAATCATCCCTCTGGAGGGTTTAGTCTGCAGATTTGTGGTTGTGTTGGTGCTCATGGATTTAGACTTTCTGCGCCTCTTAGACCTGCAAGAATTGTGGCCGTTTTTGAAATGGTAGGAGGCACTCTGATTCAAACGGGGAATATCTCATTTCAACAAAACAAAGAGACAAAGAAATGAGAGGAAATTGGTTTCATCTGCACTAGTTAACTCCGTCTGGATGTCAGATCTTGTCCTGAAAAAGAATAACATCTCTTCTCCGTATAACTTCATGCAAGCTCGTTGCTTATCATTTAATGCATTTGACTAAAAAAAAATCATAAAATTAACTTTTTCCGAAAAGCTCCTCAGAATGCCTTTGCAACCATGCGCGTCGCCTCTTGTTTATTTTCTCCTTCCATCTTCTTTCCCCCCGCGCGCGACGAAAAAACACAGCATTGCCTCGTTGCAGACAGCCTCAGTCGCAGCTGATGATAGATTAATGAAAAGGGTTCAATCTCTTGCCTGCTGGACGCTTTTTGCACACGCAGCAAAAAAAAAAAAAAAGCACTCAGTGATGTCAGGAGGTGGTTTCGACGAGAGCCGGTGGTCGTAGCCTGCAAAACTCCACGCTCAATCATATATGGACACGCTCAGATTGGACGGGGAGGCGGGAGAGAGAGGGGCGAGAGTCACTTATTCAACAGAACGTAATATGATATTGGATGACTGTAAACATAGCAGAGCGACATGGACCGGGGCGCTCGGGCTCGGGCGCGTTTCGCTCACACCTGCCCCGCTGATGATTGCTCATACGCTATAATGAGCATACATCGGGGCTGGTTTCAATGGCATTTAGAGGGTTAATGGCGCTTATATGTGAAGCCTTGAAAACAATAAGCCTCCCATGTGAGTTAACAGTATATCCTAGGATTTAAAACTTGGGCTCTTTAAAGTTGTATGTGAAAGCCCTTAAACCTCACCACACCCTGGAGAGGGAAGCTGCTTTCTTTATAGTCTCACATTGACTTCCACGGACTCCCGATCATGACTCACCCTGTGTGTGCGTTGCCATCACCCCCCCACCCCTTTTTGCACCCCCTTTTCGTCTACCCCCGCACCCACCAAAACAGAGTGCCTTCGCTTTTAATGGGCCAGCAGGGCTTGGCTTACTTCAGTGGCACAGCGTAGCCAATGCAAACCAAATTATTGCTGGAAGAAAACAGCAGAAGGCAATTAAGTCCCAGTTAGGCTGATCATTCCAGTCTTGATTAAGAGGGTCAGCGGGGGGAGTCTTGTTCTTTTCATGTCCACAGTGTTAATTTATCCCTTTTTAATTACAATGATGAAAAGTATGCAGGTTACACTCTCTTATCATTAGTCGGCGGCTGCTTGAACAGTAGTTATTGAGCGTGTGTGTGCGTGTGTGTGTGTGTGCAAAATGGCCGCCCCGAAAGTTTACATTGAAAAGACAGTCGGCGAGCTTTCGGTGCCAACGCGATGGCAATTTTGAATCAAAATAATCCCATTTGTTCTAGTGGTGTCAGATGTTCTGGTCCGCAGACTGTGTACCTAATGAAGTAAGCATGCACGACTTGCACTGCGGTTCCATCGCACTAATGCTGCCGCTCCTCCTGGCCAAGGCTCGGCATGGTTTTGATTATCACGTATCGTTTAAACTCAGTCACTCTCTCTTCCCAACGTTTGCCAGCATGCTTTCAATTCAGTCTGTCTGCCTGTCCGCGGAAGAATATCCTCTGCCACGGCGATTTTACGATCAGTGATAATTCTGAAAAATGATGTCTCTATGCCGTCTTGTCGTATCGCAAAGGCCCCCGAAAGCAAAAATCTTTTCTTGCGGCGCTGGTGTTGCTGATTTTACATCATTACAGCGTGATTCGGGATCAAACCGTGAATCATCGCATGGTGAAACGTGCAACGAGGACATTAAGCGCAGAATCTGCTTCCCCTCTCTCGGCCCTCTTGAACTGTTGACAGTCGTGCTGGAAGACACAGCAGCACAAACACACACATCAACAGAGGAGGGCTGAGCAGTGATCCGCTGTTTGCTGACCAAATGACTGTCGCCCTCTGCGTGGGAAGGGGAGGAGGCGGGCGGGGGCATGGCGGCGGCGGCGGCACGTTCTCCATTTGTTACTATACAGTTGTCAGTCAAGTCATAAGTTAGTCTTTGAGGCTAATCACGGCTAACTCCTCAGAACCTCAACAGCCCTCACCGCAAGCCTCATACCACCTCGTCTCATTCCCACATTCCTACAACCCTCTTTTCCTCACCACTCCCACATCCACCCTCCGCAGCCCCGATCCGAGCCCACCCTCACCTTCTCAATCCACTCTTGGATCATTTCAATTTGCATCCCAACTGGCCCCGGGATTCCCTAGCCCTGTTAAAAGGCAGGCTATTTGTTGTGCTCCGCGGTTAATGCCGCGCAGAGCTTTAAATACCCATATCAAATCTTGGAGGCTCAACAGATTCAGTTTTGCAAACCTGTATCGAACAGAGGTTCAATCCGTCAGCTTAGAAGTGTACACTCCTTAAGTTGTGTGATAAGGTAAAACCAATCACTGGATTAGGCTCTCTCTGTCAGTGATGGTGTATTTTCAGTGCACAGCGTTGCTTTGCTGAAACAAGATAAGCTGATGGAGTAACATTATGGTGCTTGAGCTTTCTTTTTCAATAGGAATATACTATTAATGGATTCTGAAGCCGGTGTATGATGCTGCTCTTGCAGTTGTGGATAATGCATTAGCATTAGCTGTGAAAAGCAGTCGGTGCCGGATACCATGAGCAATCAGCTGTCAAAACCACAAATTTGATTGTTTTTATCATGCAAATCCAGCCTACTACCCGATAAGATTGATTGAGGACTTAACGTGGGATTGTAGTGTTTATTCTCAGAGAGCTTCTCACAAACAAACCTCAGCCTTTAGATTCACAAGTATAATTTTGCGCAGCATATGGTGAATTCATAACTCGAGAAAAAAGGGAGAATCTCGAGAGTCTGCTGCTTTTTTGCGGTTACGCTGCCTTGTTCCATCTGGTTTTGGGGGAGATGTGGGAGGTTTTGGTACACGGCGAGCTTGAGTGAAAATTCATGGCAGGTACATAAATAATCACCCGGCTAAAATATAGGCTACAACTTCTGTTTCTGGTCGGAGTGTTGCAAGACTGTCTTGGATGACATTTGAGAGGAACGCGGAGCCATCCGCAAACTGCAAAGTACAAACCGAACGTCCTCTCCCTTTCCCCTCACATGAAGCTGGGTTTCCACTTTGTCCTGCCAACAAGCGTTCCCTGGAAGCTCCCCGTCTGACATTTTACGCTCGGTCGAACTCACACTTCAAGCCTTGAGGCATCGTTTGTGGACAGCTATGATCCAACTGTCATATTCTCTTCTTTTTTTTTCCTGTTGGTTTTGCGTGAATGCAAAGAGATCAGTGTGGTGATTGGTGATGAAAACCCTCCGAGCACTTTTGACGTCTCAAGTGAGAAAACTCGAGGGGCCACTTATTTTGAGTTTTCTGCGCCGTAACGGTGCCAGATCACAGCAGGGCTCAACCACAAATTTGCATGCTGTTGTCTTAACACTTCAGTACTGTACGTAAAGCACATATAATGTCCTCACAGAAATACTTTGGAATATTTGAAAGGGAGCACGAGCTTTGTTCATTATCGTCAACTTTGCGCGGATGAGACTTTCTTATCTCTGTGACATGCAGTACAAGGTAGCTGTGCCAAATTTGCATATTTATGTGAGTGCATGTGTGTGTGTGTGTGTGTGTGTGTGAGAGAGAGAAAAAGACCGCGACAACACTATTTATCTGGGTCATGTGTTTCTTATAAAACCACTGTAGTTTGTTCAAGA
>JBCAUF010000790.1:5069747-5081560 GCA_038406115.1 Haemulon aurolineatum | reverse complement strand
CAACACTCACTTGGGTCAGTCTCACTTTCCCTCACATAGATATACACAAATACACACCCATACACGCAGCACGCATATATACACACACACACACACACACACACACACACTCACACACACACAGATAGTATTTATAGGATCTGATCAGGGTGTAAAACAAGACCATCTCTCTTTAGAACAACCCCCTCACCATATTCTCCCAAAAATAGCAGGTGCCCATCCAGCGAGCCCCGGTGGGAGGATTCTGAGCTTCGAAATAAATGGAAGGATGTTTACTCATCGCCAGAATGAAAACAGCGCTAATCTCCAATCAAGTCCAAAAGTCAGATAGTTAGCAGCAAGGAGAACCCTAAAAATAGCCCAGAGGGTAACACATTCCAGCTACGATTGAGCTTAACTTTGATCTTACTATACGCTGGCCCTTGTGCACCGAAAATGATTAGCACTTCTGTACGGTGATTTAGGACACACTATATATAGATGAACTTAAAGGATATAATATGATGAGCACAGAGTATTAGTGCATGCTCCACAGTCCAGTGGGATGGAAATTGTAGAGTGGTGGGGGTGTTTGGGAAACTAATGGAAAGCTTAGTGGGAAAACATGGTTACTACAAGACACAACTGACCTTGGTGACGAGCACGTTTTACGGAGCTGGTTGGGTTTCCACGTCGAGACCAAAATGTATTAATTATCTGTGAAAGTTGTCAAGAAAAAGACCAGAATTTGCTCTCTGAATCTTCACACAACAAGATAGTTGTAGTGTGATTCAAGCAAGCTGGGCATAAACACAACACTGACATCTAAAGTAACAGATTGGATTAATCTGTCAAGTGCTGACTATTTAATCAAAACTGAAGTCAGTCATGACACATTCATACAATCAGCCCTGCTTTTTGAGAGGCGAGAAATAAGGCTGCTTTGGCTCAAATCAGAAGAAGATAAAATACAAATGAATGTTTGTGTTCCAGTGAGTGAATCACAAGAACTCTCTCAGGCTGGAGCAATTAAATGTGTGTGTGTGTGCAACGCCACAAGTATCAAATGGACTATTACAACTGAAATATGGTTTCCATAATTGTTCAAATTTTTTTTTTTCTTCATGGCATGTAACTGCAGTGTGAGCGTTACTGTGCTGAAAGGGCGTGTTTTATTTTCCTTTGGGTTTTCGATGTTGGAGTTTGCGTTGGCCTCGTCTCTGTGTTATGAAGTGCAGCTCTCCCTGCAGCTGCAATATTACCTCTAACGATTTGCCTTCATGTTTAAGATTATTTTGCATTAGCAAGTTTAGGAACTAGGGATTAAGAGTGGGGACACCATGTGAAAAACATACCGACTTTGGCAGCACAGATACACTCAATCACCACTGACATAATATCAAACAGTTAGAAATAATCACATTTAACCTTTAACCCTAAATGTAACCAAGTTTTTTACCAGCCATAAAAAAAAAACCCAAGGGAAAGCTGTTTTAGAAGACTTCCATGTCCAGTTTGACCTAATGTAATGCCACATAAGAGATTAGTCACGTAATTTGCTTTCAGATTTCATGCTGGTTTTGCTGGTTTCATGAAGTATTTGTGAGACTGGGTTGTTTTAATGACACTAAAGAAGGAGCAAACCCAACATGTAAGCTCGTAGCATTAAGTAACATGGCCTTGTTTCCTGAGACCAAAAACTGTCACAGTAGACGGAGGGCTGACATTACAAGCAGTGCAAATAACTCTTTGATATTCTGCAGATTAACAGTCACTTTAGACTTATTAGCCGAGGAACCGGGCATATGTAGCAAGGCGCGCGGCAGTTTGATCGCCTGCATGCGTGGGGAGTGGAAATTTAGTGCTGTTTTCCAAGTGGTTTGGAGGGGTGTTACCTGCACTTTGGCAGCTCAGTGAAGCATTCCACGTTTTCTGCCATTTGGCAGGCGATGACTGGCCCATGCCCTTGGCACACAATCAGCGTGGTTGACTTCTAGGTAAAGTTATGGTAGGCCAATTAAGTGGGAATTGTCGGTTCATAAAGTCTTGAAATTGTCCACTCATAAAACCGCCATTGCATGAATTGATTGAAAGGATTTTAATTGTAAAAATGGGACTTTTATTGTGAAAATAATATGACTGAATTAAGAGCATTTCTCCCAACTTCTTCAAGCAGCAAAGTAGTATGTAATGACCAACAGAACTGTGTATTATGAGTCCAGCAATACCAGGTTTTTCTCCCTGCAGTAGTTTTAACACCACCTCACCGCAGCTACTCGCATCCCCGCATCCATGCAGAAGACATATTTCAGTAATCCATCTGTAAACAGCCTCCTCCTCATCCACAGTGGTGGAGAGAGCGAGAAAAGATGCAATATGCCATGTTAAGTAGTGTGACGCATTCTCCAATCAATGTTTGCCGGCCTCAGTCTAAAACCCCTTCCTACACTCTTGTCTATCAGCTGACAAATAGCTTCAGCTACTAATATAAGTTGCTGTGGATGTGCTCACTTGGGCTTTCAAAAAGAAAAGCCTTCTCTCAGCCATACATCTCATAATAAATACAGTGTAGTTTTGTTGTGACCATGATATTGCCAGGCAGTCTGCCTTTGGTGAGATGCAACATGTTAATTAGTGAGCCTTAATGGTGCCACTTGGTGGATTTTTTTGCCTTTGGACTGAGTGAGGCCAGCAGTCTCCAAACTATGCTAACTGCAAGAAAACAATTTAAAAAAACATATTGACTTTTAAGCATTTCCCCAAATGTTTAACAATCAAGCAGGCCATACTGTCACATTATCCTCCATGGATTTTCTCTTGATTAAGATTCAGTTTTTCCCTTTATGTTTGCCTTGTCAGCTGCGGTGGCCGTGGATAATAATGCTAACTACAGTCTTCTGTACTCCTATCACTGTTAAATTACATCCAGAAGCTATACAGATCTGGAAAACTTGACCTCTGCAGGATAACTAACACATTACAAACCATCTAAATCGAGCTGAGCTCAGACACGAACATTTCAAGTTTCCCCTGTCTGTCTGTCTTTCTTTCTTTCTTTCTTTCTTTCCTTCTACCAGGAAATTCTGTCATCTCATGTTGCTCGCCTTGAAAAGTACACATGGAGAGGGCAGACATCATAAAAAAAAATGCCTATCCACCTGTTGTTCTGGCATTGGGGGACCATTTGAACCCCACCTGCAATTCTTTGGTCTGGCAGACTGATGTGTGTGTGTGTGTGTGTGTGTGTGTACGTACGTGTGTGAGGACCAAGTGCGTCTCCCCATAAACAGGTGGGGTTCCCCGCCACAGATATCGAGTTCCCCTCTTTGATAACCCATTACAGACTTCATTAATTTCACTCACTCCAGCCACGCACTCGCCGTCTGACAAACTCGCCGAGGAATTTTTGTATGAGCACACTTCCTTGGGCTTGTGTAAGTTTTACAAGCAGAGATTAACATGTGTGAAAACAAATGTAATTTAACCCTTTATTGTTTTAGGAGGGTGAACCGAACATGCCCAGTGTTAAAAGAGCTGTCTGCATCGGGCACTGCAGGACGGCCCCCGATGATTTCATATCTTTAAAAGATGCATTAAATCACATTACGACAAAAACATAATAGATGATCCTTTAATTTCCTTTTTGGCTTCCTTTAAAAAATTAAAGAAATTGTGACAAATCATCTTTTATAGTTACGTTAAACGCCCATTTCTGTCTTGAGCCAGGAAACACAACTCCACGCACATACATCTCACATGTCCAGCTGTGCAGGGCTGCATTGTGCTTTACTTCGTTTCCTCGACATTGATTGGTTATTCTGGAGCACATGGGACACCCGACACCACCACCGCCGCCCCCCCTCCCTTGATTCCAGTTGTGCGGTGAGTCATCTCTGTGTCTGGCAGATGACACCAGTGGCGCGAGATGAACTTGGACCGGACCTGGCTCGAGGTCCACGTCGGAGCTCTGAGCGCCGTGCCTCCAAAAGCATGTCCAGCATTGCTCCAAACTAACAGAACAATGCCGAGGATTAGGAGGCCGGGCTAAATTTAGTCACTGACGAATGCATGCAAAAACACAAGGACCCCTCAAAGCAATGTGTTTTTTTCTTTTACTTTGTTCTCCTTTCAATTAATTGTTCCAAATTGTAAAGAGAAAAGCTACGAGCATGTTTATTAGTTTGTATTCCTCTAAGATTGTGTTTGTGCCTGCTGGGGTGGGGAGGGGTCATTTAGGGGCAAGCTTCAAAACATGACAGGCACTTTCAGCCTACTCCAATGTAGCAGTTTAACGTTTGATATGTCATCAAATGAGGCGATGATTTATGTGAGAACCCCGGCTTGTTTGTGACAAGCAAGTCTAATAAAATTTTGCAAAATAAGCATAAAGGTCACCATGGCCCTCTTTTGTCAAGACAAAGAAAATTGGATGAATATGCAACAACACACATTCGTCAGATATTCAGTTACGGTTTCAGGAAAACAAACTGTCAGAAAAGTGAAAGTATTTGGTTTGAGTTGGAGAATATGGATCAGATCTTTTTCTATATATCACCTGTTGTCAGTCTCAGCTGTGCCCGTTTTCCTAAAACAGGCTTTTTGAGAAATGTTGAAGTCATTGCGGCCGTCTAACATCTGCTGGAGACATTACCAGCTCGTGCCCACGCCCTGCGAGTACCGTCTTCTTGTTAAACGCTCGGTGTGCCCAGACACAAGCTCGACCTTGACACTTTAAAACAGACGGCTCACAAAGAGGAGCGACAAGTGCTGGGGCACGAACTTGACCCACTGCGGGGGGAGGAGGACGGAGCGAACAATGTTCTGTTTCTACAGTCAGGACAAAAACATATGTATTGTCAGTTTAAATTACAATTTTTGTCTCAAACTAGAAAAGTTGAACCACGTGAATGTTTATTGTTTCCCGGCTGTGACCATTTGCCCCGAGAACATCCATTAACGTCTGGTTTGTGTTCTCCTTTTCTCAAACTGTACGTCCATGTTTATTTCTCTGTTATCCGATTGTTTTGTAATGTGCCACTAAAAGAAACTGGTCTCGACAGTCATCGATGGGAGAATGAAACCTCCTCTGATCAGCAGGCAAATAAGGAGCCACTTGCGCAACATTGTTTAAAGGATACCCATGTCAGTTATTTTTAGAAAGCTATACCAACTATTTAAAAAGGTCCTCATAATGTAGATACACAGGTCACTGCTGTCGTTTTTTTTGTCTTGTCGCTCAGAAGAGGGGTGGCATCTGTTGGGACCTTTAACTCTCTGTATTGTTGTGGCTAACATGGCTTTGAACTTCATTCTGATGAGACAAGCTCCTTGATTTAACACCAGAGAACAGGGTTTTCTGGAAAAAGTCGAGGTATTTTTGGCGATCGTGGTGGATGCAGAGCATGCGGACGCTTGATTTCAAGATGATTTACAATGCCGAGGCGTCTATAAATCCATAGTGTTGAAAAGATATAAACATACCACAGGGGCCACTGAACAGTGGGAGTGGGAAGTTGTGGAGAGAAAACCAAACAAAACCGTTTCATCAAGCAATTTTTGATCTTCCTCTCGGCTGAGTATTGATTTTTGTGGTTCCCTGTGTAACTTTGTGTGCAATCTTTAACAGTTCAATGCCATGCAATAGTATCTGTTCTCATTTAATTAACAAGGTCAATCATTATACAGTACCTCAAACAGAGTGAACTCCATATCCTCGCACCCATGTTAACTTCTTATTGTCTGTTGTGGAGTTGATATTAGGGACTAAGGAAATATGAGAAATGAGAGAGAAAAAAGACCTCCCCCATACAAGTCGTTGCGTTTTGAGTTTGCTGCAAACAGACAGCAGGAATTACTGTTATGTTGTTTGATTCAAAATCATATTGATCTCTGCTCCTTTTGATTCGCATTTTCCCCACTCACGGCCAAATCCTCCCACACAGGCTTTGCTTTTGAAAGATCGCTTTCAGACAGTTTAGAGATGCCAGCTGCACACCGAAAATTATTCTCGGAGAATATTACTTTAAAATACGTATTGATTCCGCTCGCAGAAATGAGGCATTATGTGGGTGTTGAGTGGAGCGGGGAGATACGGCGGTGAAAAATGACACTGCGTCATGAGCTATCAGTTTCAGTGGCTCAAAGAGAAACATCTGGTTGGACTCGGCTCCAAAGAACACAAACCCGGCTAAGGAGACTGCATAAGTTGGGAGCAGACAGCCTTCAAAACAAACGCCACCAGCTTTGTTGGCTTCTGACACAATTTGCTTGAGGTCTTATTCAGTTTCAGTGCCGGGAGTCTTACAGTGATCTCCGTGTGCAAGAGACACTTATTGCAATGCAGAGCAGGCCAAGATAAAAAAGAAAAGGTGAAAAAAAGGTGCAGTTACTGTGTACGATAGCAGATACCCATCCTATGAATATGTTACATTGTTACCTCTTTGGACTCTGTACATAGTTTGGCTTTAGAGTAATCCATCAACCCAGGGTGAGAAATAGCCTTCTATATTTGGCCTCTACATCTTTAGCTTGTTCTCTCAGTGGGTACAGGGGCAGCTGAGGAGACAACCCTCTCCATCAGTCATAACTGCTGGCCGAAGGCCCAGAGATCCTGTCACTAAGAGGCTTAAAGCAAAGAATCTTCCCCCCATTCGTATAAAAGCCAAGCAGGTCAAAAGGTTCTAAAATGATTTGCATAGCCAGTGAGGTACTGACTTTATGACTATAGTCCACTCTTTGGACTCTGTGTGGCAATACTCTCTGAGGGCTAATTTCCTTAGCTGACAGCTTTTTCTGTTCCTACAATCTGTGCAGCAGCCAAACAAACTCAAATTTCTAAATCGCTAACAGTACTAAAGAGCTTGTCTGAGGATTTACTGCCATCATCACCTCAAAAAACTAACATGCAGCACTTTAAATCCTGATGAACCTGGATCCAGTTCATCTCAGTAATTTCTACTACATCAGCCCAATTTAAGGTATTAAACACCGCCATGAGCCACAGAATACGAGCCCTATAAAATGCAAGTGTAAGACCGGCGATAGGAAAACATTCGGGGAAAGGAGCCGAAACTGGGAATTGCTTCTGTAACGCTGCTGGGTGACCACAAAAATCTGTCTGTGGACCACGTCAAGACTGTGATCATTATTTCACTCTTTTCTGCAGCTTTTCGTCTGCATTCGTTTACCACCGCATCAGCATTTTTCGTCCAAATGAAATCTGAAGGCATTCCTTTCCCTTTCCGCACCCTTTACAGGGACCTCGTCAAACCCAATATGGCTTTCTCGCCTGCTACAGGACATGCACATCAGCAGCCGATGTTGTACAATCACTGTACACTTTTTAATCCTACTGAATATCTTTAAAACTTAGTGAGAGCTGGTGGACAAATTGATAGCAAAGGTTGAATCTGTCTGGTCTCCTTCAGCGCAACAAAGGTTAACTAATGTGTTGAGCTTGAAGATTGCCAGTACAGTATGTTAGACAAATCCCATTTAAAAATCTGGACTTTTTGCATTTAGTTGGCTATCAGAAGAAAATGGGTGGGACCATCTAGGGAGCAATAGATTATGCAGTAAAATACACTGGTGTTTAGTACCTGTGGCTGAAACTGCCATCTGCAAGCTGAGTGAATATAGTTCATCTATGTACGACTCACTCGGATGACAATTCCTCTAATTTAGATGTAGCAAGTTTACAAAATATCCAGTAATGGGCCAAAACAGTACAAATGGTTTGAATTGAATTCAAAGAATCTATATAATTTTTGCAAAACATGGTTTATTTGGATTTGTGTTGGATTTAACGTGTGTACAGCTGGAATTACAAGTGATTTCCATTCCATACAGTATTTGTGGCTAAAAATAAAGGCTCCATTTATTTATCCTCAATTTAAGCATCTAATTGAACAAGTCTCTTCTGTATCCAACCAAGTTAAAATCATAGTCTACTTTTTCAAACAAGTTGTCACTAATAATGATCCAAAGTCAAATCAAGTTAATTTCTCCATAATAGATGAGTGGTACTCTGCAAAATAAAAGATGTACTTGATTATTGTTCTGTGCTACATGAGCATATAATTTCACCTTGAGCATGTGCACAGTGTCTACAGTAATGTTCTTGGATGTTTCAGATCTGCGGAACACAGTGAGGCAATTTCTAAGCTGGAACATAAATATGCACTGGCGAGGGCTGATATCTTGTGGTCGCAGAACTTATCCCGCAGAACTACTCATGGCTGAAATGATTGACATATTAAGTTTAAATAATGGTGTAGCCATCCCATGCTGTCTTCAAAGTGCAACTCGTGCAATTTCTGAAATGTTAAGAAGTATTAAACTCTCAGTCTGCACTATAAGTTGGGGCAGGATCTCATCCTATAAGTCCTGAATGTTGCAGGGTGGTTTGAGAATGTCCTCTTCTATCCATTTTAAAATTCATACCTCTGTCCAAGTGGGCTATACATTTCACATAAAAGCTCAAGAAACAAATAGTCCATTGTATTGTATCACAGTAACATTTGCCAGTGTAGATGGTTTCCAATAAACGTAGGCTGATCGACAAACTGTAAATACGGGTATCAACTCCTGGTCACACCAGAAAATGGCACACCAAAGGTCTTTCATGCTTCCTAATAATGGTGTTCACTAGCAGCTTGGTGATGGAAGACTAACCGGCGAACGCCCAACACCTACAAGATAACAGCTAAAATACTAACCAGCTAATACTAATACTAATTACTAAACTACTACTGTACTAATACTAACCTGGCTAACTCTGTCAGTCCTCAGTCTCCACCTCGTAACCATTCCTCTTTTGCAAAACAGTTTGTGCTCCATCAAAGATGGGTCAAATGAAAGTAGACGGTGCAATAGAGCCAGTAAGCTGTGAGAGCTTCCTCTGTTTTGGTTCTTTGAAAGGTCAGCAATGACTGCGCTGTTTTATATGGGTTGACGGTGCAAATTATAGTTTTAAAGTTCACCAAAACTTAACTTTGACGGGAAACATTCCCATGGATTTATTTCGCCTCTGTGATCCAACAAGGAAAAGATAACTATAAAACTTTCAAAACTTCAAGTTTTCTTCAAGTCTAGTTTTCTTAAGACTGTGCAATCTGTGAGAGGTTGGAGAGAGTATGCAAGTCATAATTTGCCATCGTGTGTTTTCTCGTAATGAGAAAAATACTGATTAATACTGTAAATATAGCTTTACATAACAGGCATATGTGTGATCGGGATGAGCTAAAAACAACGCTGATATATTAAAATCACAAAAAAATTGCAAAATAATCCCCCCAAAAAAGTCCTTCCTGTATACACACTCATCACTTTTCTGCAATCTGCACTCAGTACAGTCATGTACTGCAGTTATTTCGGCCTTGGGTGAGAAAAAACTAGAGGGTATGCATTTAAATGTGCTAGAAGTGTTAGATAATGTTATCCTACTGTTGCATCTCCTGCACTACTTGTACCAGACAGCACTTGTGACTCTCAAGAGTCCTCATTCTCCGCTTGAGTTGACCACCACCCAAGCCAAGAGAGGCGGTATGAAGTCATCACAAAAGTCAAGAGCTACTGTGCCACAGAGACTGATGCTCAAGGAGGGAAGAAAAGTTGGCAGAAAATCAGTGTTGTGTCACTGGAAAGGATTTGCAAGTGGGAGGAGGGAGAACCAGGGGAAGCAGGGAGGGAGGGAGGGAGGGAGGGATCGAGAGAGGAAACTCTGGCAGAAGCGGAAGAGGGATGCTTTGTAGAGAGTAAAAGCACGGCGAGGGAAAAAAAACACAAAGTAAAATGAAGAGATAAAACAAAAGTTGCAGGGAGTGGGAGAGGGCGAAAAGAGACTTGTGGTCGAGAGAGAGAGAGAGAGAACGGTGGTGTTGACGGAGGAGGTGAAAGACATTTTCTCTGGCTCCAGGCCCAGCTGGTGTCTACGGCTGGACCGCTGCGGGTGTCAGATCTTTATTCCAACCCTGGAGACAGCTGGAGGTGTCAACGCCGCGCCAGCCTCAGTTATACTTCCCCACAAAACTCAGCCATGTGTTTGTGCACGCAGCAGCCCCACTGTCACAACAAGCAGATATCATATTGACACAGGTTTGGCCTCGTCTCGTGACTATTTGTACGATATTCCAGAATCAATAGTGTGATTTGCTGTTTCACCTCTTCACCAAAAATGTGTTCAAAAAGGGAACAAAGCCTACCGTTTGTATTTTGAAACTTTAAAAATAGCCACTTAAAAACCAGAAATCACTTGTGGGATTTATAATAGAGCATGACAAGACCCAAAAGAAAAGTTATAGAGGGGCTTTCATGCCCCATTTACATTGAAACAATCACTCACTACTGGGGTTTCAAATTCGCAAGAACCACAGACAGACATTTCAGGGGTTAACCCTCTAACTACAAATCAAACTGGTAGGAAGGCATTTTATACATTTCTTAATGGGTTCCAGAGGAGAGGATGGCTCTGGACTATCACATGTGTGTCTCCGAAGCGCCCATGTCGCCTTGAAAGGGTTACAGCTTAGAGTAAATTCAAGACATTAGAAGAGATGAGAGGAATTCATTCCTTTTCCTGTTTAGTTTAATGAGTTTTTTCCTCACACCGAGTCCAAAAAGGTAGCACATCCTGCCGCCGAGACATATTCTGGGGAGCAGGAGGCTGCGGAGTGTATGAGTGAGGCACATTCCTCAGTAATGAGGTTAGTTCTGGTCTGATAGGTGAGTGAGGATGATATGACGGTCTCTGGAGGAATCTGGTAAGAGCAACATCAGGTCCAAAATGACGAAAAGTAATATTTGCAACTTTAGTTAAAGGAACAAAAAAGAGAATTGTGTCCTTGAATAACAATTTATGATTTTAAAAACTGCTTTTTGAAGGAAAACAGACCCTGACGCCTGTCTTTTGTCAGACTGGAAGTCTTCCAGTTGAGCTTTGACAGATCACTCTCCGCTCAGCTGCAGTCTTCTTCAAAATAATGTGTCCATTTCAGGGAGGAAAATCATTTACTATCTATAAATCAGACAGGATCAAGGGACTGAGAAGCCCAGAGTGATCACTTTGTCCGAGTGTGTTTTACTTCCCTGCTTTAAGCTGGCAAATGACCAAATACCACACAGTCCAATCCACAATATCGCATTAATTTATGAGACGAAAACATGTCATAGGCGATAAAAAGAACAGGAAGTAAAATGGAAAAATGAATCCTCAAGTTTTTAATTTTAAAGGTACATTCAGCACAGTTTGCTTCACTCTGTTCACGGCCTGCGTCAAACTCAGCGAGCAGATGTGTTTATGGGAAATGGGATGCCTAATAAATCTTTGGCATAATGTTATTGAATTAGTAGGGACTTAGGACCAGATACCATATTAAACCCTGTCTTTTCCAGTTCACTGCTTTTGATAGCGATATATTGGAGTCCCACATGATATACTTGCGTATCCTCCGTCATTTTTCATCACCTCTAGTGGGGCACCGGTGAGGGGGTGACGATGAATAATAAATGAGTCTGAATTTTCTGATGGAATTTCCATTTGCACTGTGAACAATTTTCAGGAAAGAGGATTTACACCTAATACCTCGCAGTGCCCCCTCCAACAGTCGCTGTTTGTAGCACAGATTAACGGTGAGATCTCCATCTCTTCCGTGGCATGATGTGATATTTGCTGCCATTTAAAAGATACTTATTAATCTGAGGACTCAAATCTTCGATGTTCAAGCTGAATTAAGATGCTATCCCTGGAATGGATATTGGCAAAGCGTCAAATCTACAAATACACAAGTCTAATGCACAGCAAATAAACATGTGATACGCTAATATTACATCAAGCT
>JBCAUF010000790.1:5045392-5058043 GCA_038406115.1 Haemulon aurolineatum | reverse complement strand
CACTTTGGCAACGAACCTGGCAACTCGACTGCTGGAATTATTTTTATGTTGCTGCAACTACAGTCTCGAGACAGTAGATGTCGTTATTCTTCTCATTTTCATATTCAACCTTTAAAACATGATGATTGGAGAGCAATTCAAAATAATTTGTCAGTTCTTGCAGCTAAAAGTCATCAGAATCTATCATCACCTATGAACTAGAACAGAACAAGGCTCAACCAACACGTTAAGACCATCGGTGAAGGCTTCAGTGGGAAACAGCAACTGCAAAGATCAAAGCGTCGACCTCTTCTCTATTATTCCTCTCTCCTTTCATCCTTCACTGACTTGAATAATTCCACTTTAGCAGAATGTCACATAATTACCAGTCTGGTAGTGATGGACTCTCATAAGGATTACCGTCCTGTCCTAATAACCATCACTCAAATGGTAAACAGCTGTTTTTGAAGTTGGAGGGGGTGAAAAAGTGGTAACCATGACTTTCCATGGCGGCCTCTTCTTGTTGTTCTTTATCACCCGTTGTTGAGCATGTCAATGTGCATCTTGGCCTTGGAGCTGGTGGCCATCACAGCTAATGATCAATATCTCATTTGTCTTCTTCTACATATCCTAAAATATTTCATTTTCAAGTCATTATTGTAAGTAAGAAATATAAACTGCATGACTTTCTATACTCAGCTTTATTGAAATTGATAAATTAACTCACTTTGTCTTGCATCAATTGACAATAATGGGTAGCCCTCTGGCCTGAATCACCCATCTATTTTATCTATATCAAAAATAAATAAATAAAAAAAATTGGACTTAAACCTAAATCTCAATCCATCCTCACGTCACTGGCCCTTACCATTTGGCTCCGGCCGTGTCCACATGGTGTTGACAGAAATCAAAGCTGGCGGCGAAATAGAGAAATAGTGAATACGTATACCTTTAATCCCCCTTATCCTGCTGTTAGGCCAGGGTGTGTCCCCCGGTCGTCCATAATAGTCTGCAATGAGAAGCTTGAGTAAACACAATCAATGGAAGACACTAGCATATGCGCCGTCGAGACTTCCGAATCCCCCCCTCCACCCCCTTTTTTTATTCACCCCTCCATGTATTCGATTAAACACCCCTTACCTTTGGGTTCCAGGCAAATTACAACCCGAGACAAAGGTATTGATGCAATATTACATGTGGGGAGCAATAATAGGCAATGTTATCACCGTCACAGGGTTGTCTGGAAGAAAAAAACCTGATTCTCCCGCTCTCCCTCGCTCTCTCTCTCTCTCTCTCTGTGCACGGTGCTCTTCCATGCTCTCTTACTCCTGGATTACAATCTCTTCATCCATTATTAATGAAGTTAAACTACTAGTGGCATGCTGAATGTGCTGCATGGGAGATTTGTAGCTAATCCAGCGCAAAACAGCCCCAGTCACATAATGAAGGGAAAAAAAGCACAAATGTCAACAGTTTCACACTGGGACTGGATTAGACACCCCCACCTCACCCTCCTTCGTTCACACACACGGCCTCGCTGTCCTTCTTCCTCTCTTCCACGCCACTCACACACACACACTCACACACACACACCAAATCTTGCAGCCCGCATGAAGAGTTGTGAGTATACAAACATCCACCTCCCTCCGTCACCTTTTCCGTGATGTTTCCCCACTCGCGGATTAGTGAATCTGAAGCACTGATTTGAAGGTCAAAGGCTGCCGAGGTCTGTTTCTTAAAATCTGCCATATATAAAGGAATATGACACAGAGATATACAAGGCGCACTTACAGTGCGAGTGAATGTTGACCCCCCATCCCCGATCGTCATCCCTCAGGTGCTCAGGAGACACCTGTAGTCCGGGGGTTGGCCGCCGTGTTGCGGCGAAGCGCCGAGCTCAGGTACTGGGCTCCGTGAAAAGCCGAGACGAGCATGAAACACCGGAACTAATCAGAACGCAGGACATGGGACCAGCATCCTGATTTCAGATTAGCCACCCTTCCTCTTCTCCATTTCTTTTCCCCCCGTCTCCCGTCGTCATATATTTTCTCTTTGCCATCCTTTATCTACCTGGTGTGATCTTTTTGTTCTGCATTTTGCCGTTTTTTACAATCTGGTCTGGTCTCTCTTTCACTTTATTTTCTTCTTATTCTTCTTTTTATTTTTTTCTCTAGTTTACTAGTTTGGCCAAGTTGTTTTCTTTAGGTTTTGCAGTCAAAAAGACCTTAAAAGATAAAAGTTTGATAATTACATCATGAAAATTGCCCTTTTCTTACTTTATCGCTCAGTGTGACATCAACTTCGTGCTAGCCGTTCTCCAGTTTGCCAGTTTGGTTCGGGGTTTTCTTTGTCCTAAAGAGCCAATGTTCAGTCGATACAGAGGCCGTTAGCAGCAGTGGATAGGAGCAGTCAACTTAACGCTTGTCAAAGTTGAGGTACGCACAGATGAATAAATCTCATCACGCTTGTTGCCGTTTTTGTCGCCGTGTTTCTGGCACTGGCACAGGAAGACGATGTCTCCATTTTTAGTCCTACCTACAAAAACTCTGATTGGCTCGGTTATTTCTCCATCCTGGGACAAAGCTTGTCGTATTGCAGTTACCATAATGATCCGTTTCTGACTAAATAGCACAGACATCAACATCCACGCTGTAATTAACGACTGAAACTCTCGATTTGCCTGAAAGGTCCAATCAATCCGAGTTGACAGCGGAAATGAACCGAAGCTTCGCACCAACTTCACACGATTGCTTCATAACAGCTTTCCATCGTGTTCAAAGTGTCGGCAACTCGAGATTCCCAAAAATGGGTCACGTGATGGTCACACTTACCCATCATTTAAAAAAAGAGACTTCAGTGCAAAATGATTTACAATTTTATCCACTTACAATTTAAAAAAAGACTACTCACTTGCCTTTTCTGGAGTTTTCAACATAATTTCCCATTTTTCATCAGCAGATAAAGTTTGCTCAGTTACTCCAGCAACTCCATTCGCTGATGAAGACCATGAGAAGCTCTCGAAAAGCTAGCAAGTGGACTTTGAGTTAAGATGCCTTTTTTGTCAACCTTTCCAAGGCAAAGAACTTTTACTGTATGCTCAATAACTTCAGTCGCTGCAGGCTGTAAAACGCTGCTCTGGACGGCGTCAAAACTGAGACTCAATAACGATCAGTTACATAAACATATATTTTCTCAGCCTCTCTCTCTCCTGCTCCTTCCCCTCGTGCCCCCTCTCTCTCTCTTCCTTCTCTCTGCCACAGTAGACCAATTAGGACTAAGCTGATTCCAGTTGTGACCTTTGGGTCCACCTCGGGTCTGCTGACAGGAGAGTTAGCATGTAGCCGAACTGTTTTACATGTTATCGACGGAGCGGGGAGGCATCATAGTCATTTTATCACACCAATTTCATTCTTGGCCGATTTCCCCTCAGGCGGGTTAGTGGCAGCTTCCCATTGATTTTTCATGTAATTGATCAGAGACCTGCTTGAGCAATTTATTGGCCCGCTCGCACCTGTGATTAAGGCTGAGGCCGCATGTGTTTATGCATGCTGCCGACTATTACTTTCCCCCCCCAAAAGATCAGCCGGCGTGCCATAAAAACACTGCTGTGTCTGTCCGTCCTCTCCGTCTGTCTGTCTGTCGGCGGCTGTCAGCGTAATGAATGCCATCCAAGTCTCAGGGACATTTTTAATCATGCTTGACCAAAGCCGTGTCATGTCCAAAGTCAAGAGGAATGGAGACAGGCTCATCTGACTGACCAGCAATGACAGGAGTTAATGTGTTCACATAAAAACACGGACCAGAGTTTAATTCAAAGTAATCCTTGTTCATTTGAAGCTGCTTCATGCATGGGATTAATATTAGAGCAGTCGGGGGGCCAAAACCACAATGACATCAGCTAAGCATTTTCTTTGGAAGCCGAGGATAGGATAATTACAGAAGAAGACAAAGACGAAGAGCTGAGTACTTTTTAAATATACACCATGTTAGCCGGGCATGTCGGGAGAAGTGAGGGTAGCCTATCATGTAAGTCATTTACTGGCCTCGCGTAGAACGGTCTAAAACCACAAGCCATGTTGCTGAGTTGGAGTGCTTAGCGTCGGTGCAGCTCGTCTCCCTCTGGTGCTGTGACAGAGCTGGAATAGTAAGGATCAGGCACAAAGCCGCTCAACAAGCTCAAGAGCTATCAAAGAGCCACCCTTTTAATTTGGTTAATTTACAGGCAGCTTTTTCGCTAATAACGTTCTTGGAGTGATACTTGACAAATGGAAATACACACAGGATATTTCTGTCTCGGAGGAGTCTCGTCTAATGTTTTGTCTTCTTCATTCCCTCCCTCCCTCCCCTTGCCCCCCCCTCTACCTCTCTCCATATTCGTGCCCCATTCAAAGCGTGGAGAGAAGTCACACCCCACAATAAAACTGAATTCCCAGCCATTACTTTATTTCTAACATATTAGCAGTACATAAACTGATTTGTTTAAAGATTTGTGGCTTTGGAAACACCAATTTGACTCCAAATTTTATTACATGGCCACAGAGTGTTGGCCAGACAGAGCACTAGGCGACAATCGCATGCGGTTTGAGGCTAAAACTGAAAAAAGAGAGAGAGAGAGAAAGAGGGAGAAAAAAAGGAGAAAATCAGGCCGGTTTCTCAGGCAAAGAGCACCCCTGAATAATGGAACCACTTCACATCTGCATTACTCAAGCTTCCCGGTGCAACAGAATGATGACAGTGTGCAAGGCAAGGACTTGTACATTTCACTGCTGTGGGAAAAAAAAAAAAAAAAAAAGGTTCAGACTCACTTCTAATGACGGCCTGCAGGAATTAATTCAAACGTCACGGCGTGAGGTGAGCGGAGAAATCAGAGACAATGATTTAACTGCAATTTAATTGATTCCTGGTGGCGCGAGAGGGATGCACAGGCATGCGGATGAACGGAGATGAGATATTTTTCATATAAACCATTTGTTCTGCGCGTCTGTGGAAATGAATTGGGGCTTAATTTCACAATGAGACTAATAAGTTTGTGTCAGAGCGCAATTTGGCCCAGAATAGAGCCCATATAACAAGGATTATAATGTTTCAACACAGTCTTTATTCATGGAGATATATATTCTGCAGCCTGTGCATATCAGATTATGATGCTTGTGCATATTTCCAGGACACTGTTTTGGCTTTATGAAGCACATTCAGTCACTTTAAATAATAATATCAGGCTTTACTAATCCAAATATTGATTCTGAGGGGATACATTTTGTGTTTAAGGCATCACACTGTGTGCACAATCTGTTTTTAGTTGATCTTTTTTGCACTGATGTGAGGTTTAAGAGCTGACAGCAATCAGAGTGGAAAAATTAGGGCCTTCAAAATAAAACTTCAAAATAAAAAAAAGTTCTCACATTTCTTAAAAGCAGCAAAACATTTGGATTTAGTTTTAGCCTCTTAGAGTGTCTGTTGTGTTTGACTTGCTGGGCAGTCTGATCATCTCTCCCCTTTAAAGTGGAGGCTTGGGATGCTGCTGATGCACATGCAAAAGCCGGAGAAAAAAAAAAGAGGGGGATAAAAAAAAGAGTGTTTTAAAGTCCTCTCCGGTATGCAGGAGGAGGAGAAGTTGAAGATGTCCAACTGTACTGACGCTGGGGGGCTGATAGTTGCTCGTTAAGAGTCAGGAGAGAGCGTCGGCAAGAGCAGGTCACACCGTTTCTCACATCACAGCCCCATCAGAAATTCTTTCAAGTGTCCTTCTGCGTCGCCAAAGATGACAACGGCGAATCGATAAGCGCTTGAAATGAAAAGAAGCCGCCGGTTTGCCCCCGAGGCGAAAGATTTCATACCCGCCAGCCTCCTCTCTGAACTTCAGGCATTCCTCTGCACCTTTCTGCGTGAGAAAGAGGAGGCTCTCCACTCTTTTTTCCCCCCTCTTTCTCTCTCTCCCTTTTTGTATAAGAAGGTAAGAGGAGAATATATAGCCGAACCTTCATGCCTCTCCAGACGCTCAGCTCACCCTCTTTTTCTCCCCCCCACCCCCATCGTGCAGGCGGGGCGTGATTTGAAGATGTGCATGATGCTGGGTTGATGTTCTCTGTGCGGGCTATATGGGGTCGTTTTCTTGTATTTATTGTGTGCGTATTTGTGCTTTTACGCGCGTGTGTGTGCCATATCACAACACCTAATATTAAAGCGCACGGGTCACATTTTGCAGAAGCTGTGTTGGCACATAGGCAAATTTGATTTATTCCTCCTATATTGGTTTGCATTTGACCCAACGCGCCCCTGTTTGCACGCGTGTTTACGCGAGTGGAAAATTAATAAAATATGGCCTTCTTGGGCCTCTGTAGAGGATGAATTTGTCTGAGCTGTAGCTTAATTTAATGTCTTCAGTCCTGATTAAATAAACCTGATCTAAGCAGCTGTTAAAATGGCATTAACTCTTACAATTACTCATTCATAAGTCCACATAAGGCCGCAGTAAGCGTTTATTATATCAGGATTCAAATCAGTCCAGAATCACCAAATTTTGGTGGTGGGGGTGGTGGGGGGGCTGGTGAGTGAAGGAAGGGGTGATGTGCACGTTTTGCTTCAGTGTCCCCCTTTTTTGCCAGGAAATTCCCGTGTGGATGTGCGCATTAATTACCGGTTTAATGGGGAGTATGACTAAAAATGTAAAAGAAGGATTAGCACGCGAGGGGGCTGAACGCGCGCGGGGGCCTGCGTCCGGTCTGCCCGCCCGCCTGCCTCACTTAAGATGCGCATGGATGGAAAAAAACGGTCTGTATCTAACGACACGGATCCATAAAGAACATTTGCATCCGAGCCAGCTGTTCCTCTTCGTCTGCGCGTAAATCCGCAACGCGAGAGGAGCGAGTCAGTCTGGCCCCGCCGAGGAGCCCAAATGCAGACATTTTAATGCTTTCCTCTGAATATTCAAAAAATGTTGTGCTTTTATAATTATTCTATAATCCGCGCTGCGCTGTGGTCAAACAATAAGATGAGCCGCGCGTTAATTAGGCCCTAATTTCATGATTACATAACCAGGCTGTCATAGGAATCAGTGTGTGACCTGAAATACTGTATTTCTTTAAATTGACTCTCAGTGAGTGGATTTAGTCAGGAATTCGCGGTTATGATTGCTGTTTTTATTGTTTATTTTGCGCGCGTAAAAGTTTGGATAAAAGGAGTCGCTTGTTGTAAATTGCAGGTTGGGTTTTCAGCAAATTGAACCATTATATCTCGCGCGTGCCTGCGCTTTAGACTGTGTGGTGTCACCGTAAAAACGCACCGGGGCGCGCGCACGGCATATCAGGGCTTTATTATTTGGAGCGCTTCTTTCTTTTTTTTCTTTTTTTTTTTAAAGACGCCATCCTGGTGTTTTGTTTGATTGTTGTTGAAAGTTGAGAGGCTCTAAGTTTGCCCCTCTGCTAGACTACACAGGCACAGGCGCATACATACACAAACACACCCCTTTAAAAGCACACACACACAGACACACACACAGAGACACACACACACACGCGGGGTCCCTCTCTCTGAGCTCAAAAGAAGGAGGAAAAAATGCGCCACTCTTGGAGCGTCTTTCAAGGGGGAAAAAGTTGAGGGAGACAGAAGAGGACGAACCAAGGGGAGACTCGGATGAACGCGCCTCCTTCGTCGTTTTCTCCTCACACACACACTGTAAATAGATGGTTATTTATGCGCATATATGAAACAAACCGAAACGTTAGCGCCGCGTCTCCTTTTTCTGGATAACATTTAGCCGAAGGGGGGAGCCTCATCCGCGCGGCGCGCACATTTCCGGACAGAAACTTTGCTTTGCCCGTTTGCTGGACCTTTGACGTTTGCTGCAATTTTCGCCTCCTATAAGAAAAAGAGAAAACACACCAAAGTGCTGGTGCCCGAGTGTGTTCGGACGGTGGGATTTATCTCTCAAAACGCCGACGGGTGGAGAAGCCTGAACCCCACCGGTGTCAACAACTGGTAAGTGCGGCAGCAGCGCGTAAGGAGGAGGAGGAGTGGAGGCAACTGAAAGATAGAATAAAAAACTGAGATGTGAGTTCATGCAAGTGGAGGAATTTGTTCCACCTCGCCTTTTTTTCCTTTTTCTGTTTCTGTGGTGTGTGTTTCAGAGGAGCATGGAGGGATGTGAGGGCAGGGTTCGCCTCACAGGTCGGCGGATGATAATGATGTATCATTAGCGGTGATGGAGTGTGGGGAAATAAAAAAGACCGGGTGAACCAAGACTGTATCATGCCCTGCAGTTGATGATTATTGTGCGAACACTGTTAGAGAGTCAGAAAAAGGAGACACGTGCGCATCCAACTTCACCTCCTGCAGATTAATTTATCTAAAAATGTGATTTTTATGAGGAAAGTAGAATAAAAAAGGCGTAAAATGTTGGTTACACCAAATAAATAAAGCGTAAATGGTCAGTTAACTCTCCAAAGACAATTAAAAATAGCCATGATGCTAATGAACAAACTGGGTTTCATCCTCTGAATCCATCTGCAAAAAGAAAAAAAAAAACAAAAACCAAATGATGAGACGTTCACGGTCTCACGCCTTCACTGAGTAACGGGGACCATACGGTGGAGGTTATAGTGGACTCATCTCCCGGTAAAAAGGCTGCAGCAGTCTCATGCTCCGCTGCGCTGTGCTCATTTCAAAAGTGAAGCCATGCAGTGTGAGGCGATGCCAGCTTTCTGTCCGCGCTGGGCCCCGCGCCACGTGAGTCACTGATTCATATCAAACTGCCGGCGGTGAGCGCGCGCGGCGTCCGTGGAGCGACAATGAATGGATGAAATTGAAATAATCTGAATGTCAGTGCAGGGGTTGGTTTTTTTTTAAACTGCTCAGTTTGGATGTAAATGTGGCCTTTGATGGGGAAAAACAAAAGAAATAAATATTGTTTCCTGGATTATGACGAACCCAACGTCACAGCGTGATCTGAAATTATTATTGTTATAATTATTGTGCTAAATATCATCATAATCATTATTAGCATGATTAATATTATTAATGCTGGTGTAGTGTAAGTGTTAAAAATAATTTCAGACTTAAACTCTGATGGGTAACATTTTTGTTTTCAAATTGGCAATAATATCTATTTTCTTTGCTTTAAACGTAAAATTAACACGTAATTTACTAATTTACTTATTATTTATGTGAAGCAAATTGTGTTTATTTTTAAATTATTTTTTCCTGTACAGCTTCTGAGAGAATACGTGCATTTAATTCATTAAAAAAACTGATCCAAAAAAAAGAGATAAAAATAGATTAAAAACAAATCGCTCCTGTGAACATTTTTTTCGCCATATTTTTACACAACAAAATAAAATACAGTCAGATGCATAAATAAAAGCGGCTCGTGCTTCCAGAGGCCGCAGAGCAGCCTGCCGGGGCTGAAATATTGGAGGCAGCCCCTCATTAAATCTCACTGATTAGATAACATGGAGCCGCGCGCAATAACCTCCCACCTTACAGCCTGACCCTCCACTATTTCATTTTGCTGCGGGGGGACACATGCAGGCGAGGTGCTGCTGGGAAGAAAAGGTTGTGCAGGTACACAGGCGGTAAAACTTAACCTCCAATATCTCCATCTTTTGAATTAAAGAGGAAAGAGAGAGAGAGAGAGAAGAAGAAGAAGAAGAGGCTCGTGCACAGATGATGTAGAGCAGGTGAAGGGAAGAACTGAGGAAAATGGTTAACAGCATGACTGCATGCAAATTCCTCCCCGACTTGAATTATCATAAGCAAACAGTGTGAGCCTGGACTAATAAAACCCCATCTGTGTAACTTCATATCGAGGTAGTATGAGGGCTGCGATAATGAATTTTGTAATATCCCACCGACAGACATCTCAATCAGACTCTAATCCCGTGATTTTACTACGGAATCACTCCACTTCCAACTGCTGCAGGCTGCACCACAACACACGATCCGGCTCATGCAAAACACGGCGGGTTTTATATCTTCACACTGTACACAAATTACACTGGGAAAAAATATAACAATGCACGCTGCGGGGCGATGGAATAAAGGCTCCAGACTCCAGTTTGTCTTAAATCAAGTGAAAGGGAGCGTCAGGATGGGGAGATTATTCGCTTTTCCTCCAACGCAAATCATCTTGTTTCTATTATTTTTGGGGAGGTTTTCTCGAAATGCAGATGTGCAGCTCAGACACACGTGGAATTAGATTAGAAATAGGTCGATACGTGACGCATTCGTGCGAGAAAAGAGACAATGCAGGCCAGAATGAGAAAATTAAATGCACATTTTTATTTTTTTTTTTTTGCAGAAAAATTACACTGCACTGCTGCTGACATCCCAACGTGACTTCATGTTGCTATTTTTATGCATTTACTTTATTCTAACATCAGCTCTGCGGCTGCTGCGCGTCCAGTGTCTGCATCAACATTTATTCTTGAAATCCAACACTCATCCTTTAAGCACACCGCTGTTCTCTCTGCTCTTACAGCACTGTGTTGACTGTGTGTCGGTGAGCAGCACGGCGGCCTGTTTACTGCTCTTTAAAGGGGGTAATTGTGGCTCCTTTTGTCTGTTTTTTTACAGAAGCGGTTTCCTTAGATTGCCATAATGGACTCCCACTGCCGCAAACTGGCCACCACCTGCGCGCAAATAGGTGAGTATCTGATCCACGTGTGAGTCAACACAGAGCAGCTCTCACACATCACAGAATTACTATTTTTTCTCACAGATTTTTGGAGCTCAAATATGAAAAATTGGGTTATAAAATCAACTATTTTAATAAATTTTATTTAGGCTGCTTTTATAATAAAAAAACAGCTATAAAGGTGACAGGTTTATCTTGTGTTGCTTTCCAAAAATGACAGGCCTTTTATTATTTACAGCAAATATTTCATGTTCTATCTAATGCATTTTTAGTAATCCTAATTCGTCAGTAGTGGCAGTAGTACACACACACACACACACACACACACAAACAAGTGGCTCAATCATAAAATCTGATTTTCTTTCATCAAGTTCATTTTTTTCCTCAAAAAACAAGCTTCACATACTTCATTAAAGGCAAAATAACCTTGATTTCCCATGAAAAAAAAGGTGTTTGGTTCTGATGGATTTCATATAAAATCACCTCCTTTTGTTCTCTCCTCACATCTGAAATGTGATGATTAAAAAAACCTGCCTCAGTTGTGTCTCACTGGTTTGCTCATAAACGTTGAGTATCCGCAGACATTTTGGCCTCTTTCTTTGCCCGTCGGTTCGGTTTTTTGCTGGTGAGTCCGTGCTCGTCTCGCTGTCCTAGAGTGACGCCTGCTGGTCGGGACGCGGCTCTGCAGCTGCAGGCGGGAGGCGCGCACACAGAGCAGAGCATCACGAGAGGATCTGATGAGCGTGACAGCTCTGCAGAGATGTTATTTGTTGTAATTTAAGGAAAGAAAAAAAAGTGGACACACATGACCACCGACGCGTCTCACTGCAGCCTTTTAACTGTGATTTGACGCGCCGAGGTCACTGCTTTCTGACGATTACGCATCTATTTTACTCTCCACGATCATGCTCGATTCTTCTCGCATTAACGGCGACGTGTTTTCCTAAATGGCATCTACAAATAAAGCTCAACAAGAGACTCTAAACAAAAGACAGAAGCCCCCCATCTCAATCTCACCTGCTCGACAAAAGTCTGGGATTTATTAATTATTCTCCAGTGCTTTGAGGGGGAAATTACATCAGGTCTTGTTAGGGGTCTTAAACGAATAACCAATAACTCTCATTCTGTTTCGTTTAGCCGACATTGATGGGGCTGTGTGACAGAGGGCAGGCTGTGAACGACCATTGATTAAGAATAATAAGATAATAAGATATAGACACACAGCGTCAACTGTCCTGCTCTTAATATATGCGGTGCTTGTTGGACTGACTCCGGGGAAAACTAAATGTATAATGAAAGCCCATTCGTGAGGAGGAATATACTAATGGAGGAATCTGATGTCTCCCTTAATCCTATGTAAAAAAGCCTTGTCGTCTCCCCCTATATTGACTGAATTGCTAATTAATGGCCCTCTATGGCGGAGGCCTATTGCGCGCAGTAATCCGCAGAAGAGAGATAAAGCATTCAGGAGGTAGAAATGAAGAGGAAACCGATAATCCACTTCAAGTTTAGTATTACAATACGCCTGGAGTGAGAAGAAAAAAAGGAGCAACCGAGAGTTTGCTGCCTGGGATAAAATCAAAGAAAAATATCGTTTCATCATATTTTATTGTTGTTATTTTGAGTACAATTATAGCCGAATTGTAAAATATAGAATTGTTATTATTATCATCAAGTTTATCCTAAGCACATCACTATATTATTGTTGTTTTTCTTGTCATTTATTTGAAATCCCTAAAAATAATAATGCATTTCTTAGATTTTGTCCTATTTTAAACTGCCTTTTAGTAAATATTTGCACATGCAAGGGCACGACCGCACTGTTTGCCCACAAAAACCTCATGATGACGCATCCATGAAACTAATTCCATTTACTATTAAATTATACATGAATGATTAGAAGTTAAAACGCGCATCAGCTTTAATTGAATCACGCGCAGAGCGTCCAAACAAGGTTTTATCGCTGTGGATGGGAGGCGATTGGCTCCCTAGTTTTGATAAAGTCTCTTCCCTCCCTCGGTCAGTGCTCGTGTGTGTGTGTG
>JBCAUF010000790.1:4985823-5005067 GCA_038406115.1 Haemulon aurolineatum | reverse complement strand
CTGGAGTTACAGGCCATAGGAATGTTTCCTTCTTAAGTATAATGGAATTAGATGGTATCTGGCTTGTGGTGCTCAAAGCACCAAAAATGTATTTTTGAAAAACTCAACCGCAATGTCTTTTTCCAGAAATCATGGCTCTGTTACTCAAGATAATCCACAGACCTTGTTGTGAGCAATTTCATGTAGGAACTATTTTCTTCTCCTGTATCACCACGTAGAAAGAACTGTGCACCTATGAATGGGATGTTAACATTAATGGCTTCCTTTGAGCCAGATGAAGCCTGTGTGGCGAAACGGGTGTTTGGATTGTTTGACTTGTACAGTGGCCACAGTCGTCGCAAGACAATTACAGGATAGTAGCAACTGCCAAAAAACATACTGACTCAAGGGAGAATGTTTTTTCTAATTTCAATTTACATGTCTTACTTTAAATGATAAATAATGTTGCATCAAAGTTTTGGGGTGATTGAATTATTCATTGCTTGTACTTGCAGAGAGAAATGATTGCTACGTCAGTGCAGGATATCATTAGATGTAAAACATACTGGACACTGCACACTCACAGCTCTGGCCATGTATTACTCTGACCTTTGACCTTCCAGCAGCACTCTGAAGGGCAGTGTTGAGACTGTTGCTCCCCTCCAGTCCTCCCAGCCTCACTACAGTATGTAGGCCACTGTGTGTTCTGTGTTGCTCTGTTCTCCCCTCCTTCGTGTATGGTTGAGAAACAGTGATGTCATTCTGCAGTCCAGCCCTGTTGTCATTCTGTGAAAGCAGCTCCTTTTGACTTTGACTGGACTGCTTTGTCCTTTGTTCTGTGGAGGTGGCCTGAATCAGTCCGTGGGCTTCCTGCAAAGACAGAAAGGTGGCATCCTTCATTCTTGGAATACTGACGCACAGCGAGCTCCATTGTTTTGAACAAACTCATTGCACTTTTGTTCCTATATTCACTGGCTCGCCTGATTGGTTACTGTCATGGCGGCGATAGCTTCAGCTTCAGATTCTGAGCATCATTTCACTTTCAGCGATGAAAGACTGAGGAAGAAAAAGGGAGTCAATGCCCTCTTTGTGATCTTTGTGACACGGTTGGAAAGACAGGTGGGAAGTAGAAATGCTCAAGTCAGTCTGCAGGATTGGTATCAGGCGGATTTTGACATTTTTTAATCACTTAGTATTGTTTGAAACATATCTTCAACTAAACATGGCTGACTCTCTTATTTGGCTGCCATAACAGCAATTTTACAAACAAAGACCTCAAACAACAAAACGATAACAAAACTCTACTGGCTGCACAGCAATGAAAGATTTTCCCGTCATATATTGTCCACTCCCTGTGAATCACACGGCCACGTTTCAAGTTTTCTTTTGGAGTGGCTAAGCAAAATGCTACGGCTACACACCTGATAAGCAAAAACAAGTGCTGCCGTTGCCGTGCTCTGCTGAGGCGGCAAAACAGAACAGGATGGATTGGTGTTTACAGGTAGCATATGTCACGGCTCTGTGAGAAATGTTTGCATTTGTAGTCGGAGTTGTGCACACACTATTTGACCAATATACTACTCGGCTCTCTCTGATGTTATAAAAACAGCTGACCTTGAAAAGATGATTTAACTTGATTTTTATATGATACAGCACTACACACTCAAGGCTTTAATTAGGATTCAGTTCTTTCCACTGAGTAATACATTTTAATTTGGTGATTAATGCCAGGGTCGTGTTCTCTTTTATAACCTCCAAACAGCAGCACAGAAACAACATCCCCAAACTGGAACATGCCTCCTTGGGCCTGTTTTACGCAACTCATCATCCCCAGGGCTGTTTGGTCCCAGAGCTCCCAGAATGCCTCATTCCCGGTGCCTGTGTACTGTCCTCTGAGAAAAAAAAAAGAAAACATCCGCTGTATTCTCAGAGCGCGTGGCTGTTTATGCTTCCTTTCTCCGGCACCACCACACGGTCACACGTGTCTCTACCTTGCAGAATGCCTCATTGGCACCTGCAACCTCACCATCCTGAGTTTATTCTCACAAACTTTTTTTCAGCCAATGCTGCTCCAAACTACTGTATTACTCTGCTCCTTGTCCAATCGACCAGACAGTGTTTTGGACAAAGCTGCTCTAGTTTCCGGCAGCATGCCCCAATCTTCTGTTGGTCCTGCTCAGCATCCAGTCTGTCTAGTCGGACCACCTGCGCTTTGTAATTGTGCTGAGGACTGGGAAATGTTTTTCTTTAGATTTAGTCGGGCCAGGTGGTGCTACAGCACAGGCACTCCACTTCATGGGGCGCAGCAGTGATCTCTGACAAGTCAATTAAGGCAAACAGGCATCGCAGGACGGTGGGAGTTGGAACTGAATGGAAGCAATGACTGTAAACTGAAAGCTAAGCAGTTTGTGACAGTTGGAGCTGGACTCAAATCATTAAATCATTACTTCAGGCGTTGCCTGTGAAGTCAGTGCAGCTATTGTTTGTCTTCTGCAAACAGTATGTTGTACTTATTATCTTGCTGGAAGAGGAGAAGTCAGAGAAACAGTCTCTTGGTTTAATTCATTCCTTTTCTAAGTGAGAATTTTTGGTTTGGACGGAAATGAGTAGCACTCACAATAGATTTGCTGTCAAAATGCTTTTAACCAGAGACCATAAAGGAAAAGCCCGCTGTCGAAAACATGCTGTTAGATGTCATCATTTTGTGATAAAGGATGTAGTTTCATGGGCCAAGAAATGCAGAGTTAGTGATAAATACTGCAGCTGCTTGTGGTTTTAGGGTGGATTTCTAGCAGATTAATTGCTGTTTGTTGTTCATATGTCAGGCTGGGACTTTGCATTATTATTGTCTCGCATTTTATTTATTAGTCTTCTCATTTTGTTGCATGTTTGCTATTTTATCCTGTTGACTCCTCACATTAGTTGCAGGAGGCCTGTTAAGCAGCAAACTTTAAGCTGCTGAGTGTTCACATTATGTGATCATAGACCAAACACAGTCAGCTCATCATGCATGTAAAGGCAACTGTACGTCAAGAAAAAGGGGAAATGTTAATCTCTCTGTTTTTTTTGTGTGTGTGTTTGCAGGAAGAAGTCCTTTCTCTTCTCCGCACTCTACGCTGCCTTCATCCTCGGTGGCCGCCATGTCATGAAACAGAGGGAGAAGTTTGAGTTGAGGAAACCGCTGGTGCTATGGTCGCTCACGCTTGCTGTATTCAGGTGAGTCAGTGTTAACGTCATAATGGGAGCCAACAAGCACAAAGTTTAACCCGAATTGTTTTATATATTGGCTTAATTAAATGACATTGTGTCATCACTACAGCTTTGTTCGCAAACACTTTCCTCCCTGTGATGATCTTTTGTCTCCCTGTCCTTGTAGTATATTTGGTGCCATCCGTACTGGGAGTTACATGACGTACATTCTGATGACGAAAGGGCTCAAACAGTCAGTTTGTGACCAGAGTTTTTACAACGGGCCTGTCAGCAAGTTCTGGGCATATGCCTTTGTACTTAGTAAAGCACCAGAACTGGGTAAGTCACGATGTTTTCATGGCATGCCTCGTATTGTCCTTGCATTGGGTATTATATATTGCTCCCCATAAATCATCTTGCCCAAGTGTAACAGACCACCAAGCCAGGTTTTGTTTTGTGTTCATTTTATTGTCATTATGTATGCATGAAGCTAGTGTTCCTTGTAGAGGTTGCTTTCAGACAGCTAACACTTAATACTGCCAAACGAGAGAGGTGTGCTCGTAAATTGCAGTTACAATAATTAAGTCGTTTGTGTAACCCAATGTGCTACTGTCTTAATCACGTACACATTTGGCAGATGCCATTACAAACACGCCTATAGCTCCAGCTGCCTGTCTACCACATGCATAAACACACAGTGGTCATACAGTAGAGTCTGAAATGTCTAATATTAACAAAATAGTCTCTAGTGACTTCTTTGCATCAAATTGAAAAAGGTCTGGTCTGCAGTTTAGCACACTTCACTGTCAGCATTATAATGTGTAATGTGGTAAATGCAGCTGTTGCTGTCATTAGTGTTTCTGATTATTATGTACTGGGCAGCCAATGAAGTTGTTTCAAACATTTCCGTATTGCTCAGTGTGTGCCAACCGCTTTGTGGTTTTATAGAGTTCATTTAGCCAATTTTTTTTTTCCATATTTGAGAGCAACTTGAATAACAGCCAGTGATGTCGAATAAGCCAACAGTAATGATATTCTCTTTCCTCCTGTTGCTGTCCCTTCATTTATCCATTTCTGTATTCCCCACTTCCTCACGCTCTCCGCCGACTCCCTCTGTCATATCTGCAGGTGACACTCTCTTCATCGTCCTGAGGAAACAGAAGCTCATCTTCCTCCACTGGTACCACCACATCACCGTGCTGCTCTACTCCTGGTACTCCTACAAAGACATGGTGGCCGGCGGCGGGTGGTTCATGACCATGAACTACTTGGTGCACGCCGTCATGTACTCTTACTACGCCTTGCGGGCGGCCGGCTTCAAGCTGTCGCGCAAGTTCGCCATGTTCATCACACTGACCCAGATCACCCAGATGCTGATGGGCTGTGTGGTCAACTACTTGGTGTACTCGTGGATGCAGCAGGGCCAGGAGTGTCCATCCCACATGCAGAACATTGTGTGGTCCTCCCTCATGTACCTCAGCTACTTTGTGCTCTTTGTCCAGTTCTTCATCGAGGCCTACTTCGGCAAGTCCAAATCAGCGGCCGCGGCTGTCACCAAGAAGAGCGAGTAAACACATGCCATAAGTATGGGAAGAAGGGAGATCATGAAGAAAAAGGGAGTTGGAAATGGAGAGCAGGGACCAGTGACTTGAGAGAATCTGTTAGGGTTGGGTAAGGGTTGTTGAAATGAGAGATGGATGATGGAGAGGTGAGGCGTGGTGGGTGGCTGGGGGAGTGGGGGTGGGGTGGGGTTTGGGATGGGAGCGTGAAGAGGACGGCTGGTGTTTGTGCTTGAGCATTACTATTAATGTGCAGATCTAAAATGCCTCAGTGGAGGTCTCGTCTCCGTTTGAGGGATGCTGAGGAAGCAGCGCCGCCATGATCAGAAGCCATCACAAGTTGTCTGCCTGAAGTTTAAAAGCCCCTTTTTGAATTCACCATGAATAATTTTTAAAACGTAGAATATAACAAAAGGACAAAATCACCAGATTAAAACAAATGCATAAGCCACAAGCATATGTTTACTTGATATTAAAAAAAGAATATTAATCTGTACATATGAAGATGGATGGAGTCGGCGTTAACTTAAGCCATCTGAGTATGTTTTTGTCTGTCTGTTGTCAGTGTTTGTTGTTTTGTTTTGAACTGTCAAAGAAAAGGTTTGAGACACTGGTGAGTGTGTGAAGCTGCCGGGTGTTGGTGGTGGATGTGAACTGATGGGGTGAACGGCACTGTATCTTCTGTGTCTTACATTGCAAAATGCGATATTTTCTCAGGTCTTAGGTTATCTCTTTCTTAATATAATATGCATATCAAGACAAAGTAGACATGTTTAACATCAGCACTGGTTTACAGTATGGCTAAAATTCATCCAGTATGGCCGCATAGTTTGGAAAAAAAAAAAAAAGTATGAATGATGCTGATTGGACTGACTGACTCAGATGATCACACCGCTCCTGGGCATGATGGGAAACAGATGCTGACAGTGCCCGGCTTCACCACTTGTCATGACCTCGCAGAAGTTGCCGACCACTCTTGGAAAATGACTTGCCATTGATTTCCAAAAGCTTCTCTGTGCAAAAGGGTCCCTACCAGTGAAGAAAACTTGTATGTTGGACACTGAAGGCTGAAATGGAGGACAAACATATTTATGTTTAGCAAAAGAAAAAAAAAATCAAACATGCAAATTGTTAAAATCTGATGTATTGACTTTAAAAAAATAGTATGTATCCTTAATGGTGTCTGTTGTGCTATTGTGCATTTGCACTGTATCAATGTCAAAAACAATTGTTGCTGAAAAACTTAACGTATGAACAAAGAGTGCAAAAATGTGACTTGTGCCTGTGGTGTTTTATTTTTCATCTCAGCTGTGACATCTTGTTATTGCACATACTTAATCCTTTTTTTGGTGCTGAATCTGCAAAGCTATTTTTGGGGATAATTTACAAGCAGCAATATTTAGAAAGGCTGGAAGGTGATTATCACCTCCAGATATCCAGTATGTTTGCTCAGCTGTTGAGTACACCTCATGCTGAGGTACATGTCAAACTTGATTCAGTTCTGTAACAGTAACAAAAACTGAGGTTGCATACCTGCTATGAGCTCATCCACATGTCAAGGACTCTAGTCTGGTTTCACCTGAGTTACGAGAGTCAGTGTGTGTCAACACAGGATAAAATTGGCTGCTGGCAGACAGGTACAAACAGCATGCATGACTGGAGTAATTGAGCTAACTGGCTCAACCAATTAACTACTCCACAATTACTGCTGGACCTGCATTCAGAAGTACTGACATCCACTGTACCTGGCCTCCCCCTAGAGGTGCAATTGTGCAACAAAGCTTAATCAGGGATTTGTGCAAAAACTGTTAAATAGACAGATCCTGAACTTGAGGGCAGTTTTTTTTTAAATTAAGGCTCTCTGCTCCTATCTTCTAATTATTTTGGCATCTTGATAATGTAACTATTTTTTTTATTATTGGTTAAAACACCTTAAATCAACCAAAGCTAACCTTCTAGAAACATAAGTGCCTAGAGGGTTTAATGACACGGCCTACTGTTAATGTGTTGACAACACCCCATAGTAAAAGTAGAAGGATTGAAGGCAGACGTTTTTTTCATGATGGCAACAATGGCATCTGAGACAGAAGAGCATAGTCTTTAATGGAAAAAACCAGGAGAATAAATGACTCATGTTTAATTATTACTGGACTAGAGAGAGTCACTGTCCTTGCAGTGGAAACTTTTTTTTTTAGAAAAAAACAAACAAACAAAAAAATAAATATTATGGAACTGCTGTGGGACTACGAAAAAAATACGTCACTTCCGGCGCTTTGACGAGAGTCAAATTTGACAGTTAATTCAAAATTAGCGCGTGGCAGACGACATATTCCTGTGTCACCGGATAAAGGAGCCTTGGAAGAATCGTAAAGTGTCTTCAAATCGTGCGGTAAGTGTTGTTTAACGGCCTAACGGGTTTTCAAAAGGTTGCATTGACGTTAACGGCAGCTTCGGCCCCACCTGTGACTGCAGACCCCGTGATGTCGTGAACAAACGTTTAAAGATGTAACTGTTAGGCTAGGCTAACTGTTAACTCACTGCGAGGGAATAGCTTAACAGTAGGCTATATGGCTTGTTTGGTATAATTATTTGTAGTAATGTTAATTGGGCATTGCTCTCCATTTTAACAGTTAATAGTAATAACTAGTTGGTTCTAATATAGGCCTAATTATATTGAGGGTGAATTTTTTCCCTATTTTGTGGCGCCCCCTGGAGGCCACGGCACCCTCTGCGTTTGCCTGTTGCCTAATGGGCCAGCCGGTTCTGCACTTTTGGAGTCTGTCACTGAAGGAGATATAATACTACCAGCAACAACAATGATAAATATGGCTATGTTGTAATGTGTGCATGATAATGAAGTATACTGTCATTTTAAGGACACACATTTTGATTTGTCATGGCAGGAGAGGCACAGGTGGGTCTGATGACACTGTCGACTGCTCAAGTTTCTGACCCCTTGAGCCTGCGTTTACAATGTCAGGATGCTTTGGAAGTGGTGAACCTAAGTGCAACGCAGCCATTATTTAATCATAGCGCTTCACATCTGCATCTTTTCTGCTATGACAGCTCAAAATTTCTGACGTGCAAAAGATCCCTCAAGTCATGGGTCTCTTTAGGGTCTCTCAGTATGTCATCCAGTCATAGTCTGTAGTATTTCAGATGGTGTCATTTATAAAAAGACTAAAGGTCCTATACTAGCATTATTGTGGTCTGTCCACCCAGTTAAAGAACCCAATGCTCATTTTCATCCACATGAGTAGAAACCTTTCCTCTTAAATAATGATTTCAATTAAAGCATTTACTGCTGAGTGTGAAAACACACAACCTTATATCCCACAGAATTTTATAATATTAATGATAAGAATAAGGTAAGATAATCCTTTATTTTTCGCACGCCAGATTCAGCTTTACACTCTGTTACATAATTCACACATAGGCCACACGTAGAAGAAACTTCCATCATGTCTATTTTGGTATCGTCATGCAGTGTGCTGATTGATTTAGCCTCCAACAGGCCTCCTGTGTTATGTGTTTGTCCCATTTCATTTTAGTGAATGTCGTCATTCAGGTTTACGGGACGCACAAGCCAAATAGTTCAGTGTGTTCAGTTTCAGTCGACCAATTTTTTTTTTCTCCTCTTGTTGAGCACGCACAGTTGGGTCATGCCGACACGTGTTGTTTTTGGATCACGGCCTCTGTGAATGGGTTCATGGAGAGGTTGTAAAAGGATGTTAAGAGATGGCGGAGAAAGAGTTTATTGTTAAGTCTTATTCCCAGGTCATCGGAAATATAGGAATGATACGTATCAATGATGAGACTCAACAATTAACTACCAGCAAAGACATGTGAAATGTCTTTGCTGGTAGGAGGAGGGCAAAATTCTCCTATCATGGCCTTGATTTTCTCAAGCTTGAAAACAGCTATTAGGAGGAGAAGGAGTCTACTTTTCTGTCAGACCACTTAAATAATATAGTTAAAGGTTATTATGGTATTTTTGCCACTGTCTGCCTAGCTTTATGTGACACACTATTGACTATTGGAGTTATATTTCTAATGCTGACTTGTGGCTTTTCTGCAATTTACATCTCAGTTGGCTCTTTCAAGGCAGGAGTGTTGTCATGTTTTTAATCTTCAGTAAAAAGGCTTCGTTCTCAAGAGGTTTCTGCTCATATAGGAACTAACAATAGCATTTGACTTTTAATTAATGTCATTTTAAAGAAGGGTCAATGAGTGGGACATGTCAAAAATCGCCATCCTACGTGGGGCTGCAGATAAACAATTGCATCAGTTTGTTTTGTTATGCATCAGTGTAACTGAGAAACACAAAAAAAGACTAAAAGACTAGATTTAGACTCTTAGACTGACTTTACAACGTTGTTTTAGTGGCAGTGGTCTGAATTGAACTTGATTGACATCTAGTTTGTTTTTCAGTCTTTTGGAGACGGCCATAATAAGATCTGATCTACGCCACAAAAGAGTTAAAGCCCAGGTAATCCCATCCGATATAGACAGCTGTGGTCTAATTTATTGTGCTGACAAACATGTGCGGCACTGCCAATAGGTGCATTACTGTACTTCACATTCAATATCTATCGAAGTAAATCCAAATGTGAAGTGATTGATCCAACACGGGGATCACTGTGATTAATCCACATGCAACAACTTTGCTCTCACCAGACGTGACCTCTTTGAACTTAAATGATCACAGCAAGCACCTGACTGTGACGTGAGAATTTTGTAATGTGAAGAATTTGCCTCATAAGCCTAAATCTTTTTTACCCGTGGGTTATTGGTGAAACATACATTTTTGATATAGCCTATTGCTGCTTCTACTGCAACAAATACTAATGATATACATATAACATTTTCCCGTGGTCGACCTTCTGTGTAGTGGTTTTCCTTATTCACTGTCGCCATCTGCTGGAACAAAGACAGCCCAGCCTCAAACATAAAAATGAGGATTTCTTTTTTTTTCTTGAGCAATACAGCACAAAACAAAACAAAATGACTTTTGTTTTCCCAATTTAGATTTTATATGAATATTCCTGATCAATTATTCTCATGATTGATGACTTTTTAGTCCTCGCTGTAAGAATATCACACACAGAAGAAAATCAGATATTTAATCTGTGGTGTGTCTTAAGTCTTTTTGCTGTTTATTTAAATACACAGGTTTAAATAATGAGAGCATGTACTGCACTGTGCCTGATGTTGGTCCTGAAATGTTTGAAGCTTTTACCCTGACAAGAATGCAATACAAATAGTGAATACTTGTTAGAGTTTGTGTGAGAATGGTCAACTTTAAACATAATAAATAACAGTATAGAAGACATGCATTATTGACAGTTTGAGGACAAAAATAATTGCATATACCAGACACGTTTTTTTAATGCAAATGCATCTTCTGTTCAACTGAATATTAAGATAAGGATCTAAACTTTTATTTTACTTGTTTAATATTCTAAATTAGAGTAATATTAATTGATAACATTAAATTGGGATTGTCTGCCACCTGAGGGAAAGCATATTTCAGGCTTTAAATTGAGGTACTCAAACTGTTGTCTCCAACTGCCCCTCAGGAGACAAACCTACTCAGGGAGCTCCCAGGTTTGGGACTCTCCCTCCTCTGTGGTGCACCCATAGATTCCAGCTCATATGTCAATGCCCAATACATGCATTAGACCTCCTCCCCTTTTGATTTTAAATCTGCTCAAATCCCAGCAAACTCGTGTTACTCTGTCCTGCTCAAGAGCTGGAGGGACCAAATACTGACCTGAAGGATCAGAGCAAAGCCTTTGAGTGGGCTGCTAATTCCCTCTTTAGCCCTCATCAGCTGTCCTTCGGGCTGGAATGGAGACGTGAGCGATAAAGCAAAGCTAGCCCCATCTGGCAAAAAAAAAAAATACAAAATTAGCTAATAGAGAAGGAATTGAATTACTGTAGGTACTTGTGTGTGTGTGTGTGTGTGTGTGGTGTTTTAAAGGGGAAAAAAAACTCTTCTTCCATTCCTTTATCATTTCGTCAGGACTTTTAACAGGAAGCCAAAACTGAGACTTAAAGCTAAAACATGTTACAGCAACATGCTGTGGATACTACAATTTGTCTCTTGAATTCTTTGTTTGTGTGCTATTACACTGTAAAACCTACAGATCTGATGGCCACATCATGATCTACAGCTAGTTATCAGTTAATACTGTTTGTTTCCAAACTTTCAACTGGGCCATTTCATTAGTTCTTGTGACACCGGATGTAGATTGTTGCTTTATGACCGCCATTGGCCGCCTATGTCAGGTGGCATTTTCCTTCTGCCATCTGCGTGTTAGAGTTTTCTGTTGTTTCCATCACTGTCTGAAACCTACATGCTACATATATTCATTCAGTATGTGGCGTTTTGTTTTGTGGGAATTTAGGCATTTCAATGCCATATTGCACTGAAACATGTTACCCCTAATATTTTTTTTGCAGAGTCATGGTAGCTGCATCGTTGTCTTATAGTGCTGCTTAAGGCAAAAGTGATTGGTGTAAAGGAACCCAAATAAGTCGGAGTAATTTTTCTCTCTCATAAATGGGTGCAGTCAGGCCTTTTTCCAGCACTGACATAGACTGTGGAGTTGCATGTGGCTATGCGTGACTACAACAGAATAAAACATGGCTGACTTGTTGGCTGCCTTTTGATGGAAAACTAATAATTCTGCGATTGATTAATCCTGAAACTTCATTTGATGCTAGAAAATGTTTACCTATGACTCTTCCGAAGTGGTTGAGGCTAGAAAAATGCCCTTTCTACTTGCGGTTGTACAGTGGTGTTTAAGAGTGAGACTTCTTTTACCTCCATAAAGAAGCTTTGGCTGACTACAGACAACAGCTGCAGAGCCGTAAACCATCCCGTAACAGCCAAGTTAAATTTTGGACGGCCATCAAGCCACGCACAAAATTAGCGTTTATTAGTGGTAGCCGATTTTCACGCAAGATGACAAAATACAGTTAAGTACAGTAAAGAATGGACTGGATTTAATTTTGGCTGATACAGATACATTAAAACATGCGTGCCCAGATCGGCCCCTGATACTGATCATTAGGATCGCTCTGCACTTCCTCACTAGCAATTAAGTAGCTTATGAATTTAAAAAAACAAATAAACAAAAAAACCAACCACCTTCATTTAGTTGCCAGTTTATTGAATTAATAGATAAAATTAATGCAGTTCAATACAGTCATGCCCGGCTGTCATGAGGATTTGTAATGTTCAGTTTTTGTTTTAAAGAAGTGTTAGTTCAGTCCGACAAATGGGTGTTTCTATTATGTGGAATATTTAAAACGATGCCACCTCCAAAAATGATACAAAATGAAGGCCCCTTGAGGCCCCTCTTACTTACAGTGTCAGTGACTCTATTGCCCCCTGTTGCCCCAATTGAGGAGTAATACAAGATAAATTGACACTGGGCCCAATTTCATCTTTACTTGAAGGCTGATCTGCTGCTGTTTAGAGTGGTGCCCTAACCTATCTGTTAGCCCTAATGGAGGCCAATATATAGATAAGTGTGTCTTGCCAGGAAAATCAATATCGATGTGGCCCCTGATGGTTTTTGAGTTAAAGTGCTTTGTTTTCTGCCAGTGCCTCGAAACAAAGAGGCTGTGGGTCCTTCTATTAACAATTCCCAGTCAACCTTGAGACGGAGTCACAGACAGAGACAGAGGCAGAGATAGAAATAGAAATAGACAGATAGGGTGGTGGTGGTGGAGGGTGGCAGCGTTGGTACCAACATCACTAGAGCGTTAGATTTGGTGGAGGATAGAAAAGCATCATCAGTGGAGCAAGGGCAGGAGCTTTGAAGAAGGGTGTGATGGGGTGTAACGAGACAGAGATGGGCTATGAATGGTCAAAATAATCTTTCAATTATAAGAAAATAATGGTATTAGAAAAGTGGATGGTAGAAAAAAAAATCTGCAAACATTTAGAAATGGTTTATAGTTACGGCACATTTTTGTGAATATACTTTTATTGGCTGAAATAAAGACAAGCTTCATCTTGCAGTTTTCTAATTCCAGTTATAGTACATGTGTGCTGAAAATAATACACAGTCAGGGCTGAATACATTGTGAATAATAATGCTGTGTATGTTGCCTGTGCTCTCCAAATAAATATCACAAGTGTTTTGCTTATTTTAGATATACAAACTCATTCTGCAAAGAAATTGGACATCAATAGCAAGATACCTTCCCTTTCCAAACCAAACAGTTCAATCAGTAAACCACATAGTTCAGATTACTGTCATCTTATTTCTAAGAGCTTAGTTCCATTTAGACACAAGGAAACATACCTAGATCTTTGTATAAAAATAAATGTACAATGTGCTATTAATATCACAGTTACCAGGTTAGTTGAGTTAGTTGAGTTGAGTTAACATTTTAGCCGTTATCTTCAGCTAAATGCCATCATAGAGATACATGTGGTTCCTTTTTTATTGTTTTTAAAATTTAATTACTTTGAGCCAATTGCAAGATGAGCAACAAATTGCCCAGCACTGACTTTGAAGGTGGCGTGGTTGTTAGCGCGGGCGTCCCATGAACAGAGGCTAACTATCCTTTCTGCAGGTGACCCGGGTTCGAATCCCGCATTTGGACGGCCCTTTCCTGCATGTCACTCGCCCCTCTCTGCCTCCCACTTCCTGTCTCTCTTCAGATATTCTGTTATTAAAGGCATCAAAACCCCCCAAAAATATAAATAAAAAAAATATATTCTTAAAGGAAAACCTCTCACATACAAAATGCATCCCTTATGTAAACCTAAGCAAGCAGTTAGTCCTCATATTTTGCTCTGTACCAGCTTAATCCAAGCAATTTGAGAAGTGTGTTCAGATATTTGATAATTCAAAAACAACAACAGTAAAAAAGTAATGGTAGCTTAAAGTTCATTCAGCAGAAATGTATGGACAGATCGGCACTCGGTGAAAACATTGTTTGCTTCACTGCAAAGCTGCACAAACGGCATCCATGTGAATTTAAATTCCAGTGTTTTATACTGGACAAACTGAAATCAAGCTGATTCTTAAATGGCTCACAACAGCTTCACAGGCGGCACTGATTCTTAATTTTTTTCCCAAAAGCAAACCATGGAAGCTGTTATTAATTTTATTGTCTGCTGTGTTTTTGATTTGTTCATGTATATATTTTTGCCTACATTAGATTTCACAACATTTGATAATATGATAATATACTTTAGATTTACTTAATATTGCAAGAAAGACATACTGTACATACAACGTATTTTACATAACATATATGCTATTTTCAATTACAATATCAGGTAAATGTTGATGCAGTAGAGAGTTTCACTCCAAATGCTGCAGTTTGAAAAATGGATCATAATACAGAAAAAATGTATTAGATCTTCACTGCTGCCTTAAAAAAAGACACTTTAGTTAACTTAACAGCCTAAAGGCTGCAGTTTCCTTTGTCCTTGCAGTACTTGTACATGACACTCTTAACTTTTCTGTTCAGCTCTGTCAGTGTTTATACGAACTAGATAGCTGTCACTACATCTTGTAATAGAAATTATTTTCTGTGTGCCACATGATTTTTCTAGGTAGATACTTTTGATTAGTCACTTGCATGAACTAGCCTGACATTAATAAAATGTGTGTGTAAGAGAAACCTACAGTTGAGGGTAGCAAACCAGATATTTGTTTATGCAAAAATGCCACAAATCATTTTTAGGCAGACAAACAGCTTCCGTGACATTTCTCTCATTTGTGAGGTATTTCACTTTGGAATAAAACTCTGATTTTGCAGTTTGTGCATGAGCCAGACGTTAGCATATGTGTGCGTTTGTTTTTTGGTTGTTTGTTTGTTTTTTAGCTGTACAGCCGTGTCAGCCTCTCTGGCAAACTAGGAAGCGGGGATCTCTGGGTCGGGAGCCTGGGAGAGCAGTGGTGGTTTGAAAGATGTGAGTGAGGGCTGGACGGTGGGTTGGGTGGTCTCCATGGCAACGGCAGACACCATGGAACACTCGTACCCTCGGTTGTGTTTGGACAACGCTCCCGACTCTTCAGACAGTGCGCTGTCACCTGGGGAAACGACATTAGACTTTAGGAATTAAATCGTAAACAAAATATCACGTCCTAGTTGCAGATTTGTTTGAAAAGAAGAATGACGGGAAGATTCTATGAGTCTCAGGTACCCGTTTCTGAAGAGCAGGATGGACAAACAGCTCTCCTGGGACAGCCCATGGCAGGGATGATCATTCCTTCCACACTATTTTCTACCACCATGTAGAACTGCAGATACATACAGTAATTCATAAAGAGGTATGAGTTTCTGCAAACATTTTTAGAGCTATAGCTCAATTAGTTTTCTTGTCATGGTATCATCTGTCTTCTTGAGTCCACATAGCACTGACCTCATGCTCTTAGGGTTAGGGTTAGAAGTTTATGGGATTTGAACTTACCTGAATTTGTATTGATTTGAATGGAAGCCATTTATCATGCAATGCAAAACTATGGCTCAACTTTGATTCATTCAAATTGATCTCCGGTTCACTGGGTGACCTCCAACAGACGTATTAATGACAGAGCTCGATGATGATGATGGCCTTACCCGAGGCACGCTGGTAGTCGTGGACTCGGACGTGCTCTCGTCTGTCACGCTGGTCTCACTCACGTTATCCACTGATGGCTGTTTGTGGAAGAATTTCCTAGTTCTGCGTGGCAGACAGTGAAAGCACACAAGCAGTGTTTATTATCTAATTTATTTACATATCAATATCCCAAGGGTACTAAAACTCACTCAACACATGAATTAACATGTAAATATTCACAGACTTGCATGGCATTTACATCAGGTAGTGTCTGCACAGGAATGAATGTTTTTATTATGCACGATGTAGAACCTACTTGTTGACCAGAAGAGGCACATAGGTTTAGCGATAAACTACCCAGAGGACTGTGTGTCTCTGCTTTTGTTTGTATGTCTGAGCCTAAACAGACACAGCATGTCAAGCAAGTTGTGGTTTTTTTTTTTCATCTCCTGTGTACTCTATGATACTAGGTGTGTGGCTCTGTGTGTGTGTGTGTGTGTGTGGCGGAGGAAACCGAACCGCCAAACTCAAAAAACTGTGTAAGTGCACTTGCAGTCAAGTGCAGAAGGCAATTTGAGACAGAGCTATTGGCGGCCATGTAGCGTTTCCACTGGGGTCATACCTCAGCGGCTCCATTTTGTAGCTGAGAAATGACCTATTTTTATGTGTAATTGCTGTAGAACAAGCTAAACCAAGCATGTAATTGAAAGCGTGCCACTTCCACCGGGGAGCCATGACTCCAAACGTGAGGATGTAGTAGGTGGAGGGGAAGGGTGTGTGTGTGTGTGTGTGTGTGTGTGCGCTCACTTTTGCGAGTCAAAAGAGTGGAGAATGCCAACAGCCTTGTCCATAAGCCAGCGAAACAACCGTAAAACAAATCAGCTACTTAGAGACAGCTCAGGTGGAAATAAACGGGGAGGAGGGATCGCAGCGTGCTCCTCTCTTCGGCTAACCGGGGTCGCATGCTGCCATTCGTTCCACGTGTGATCTGCCCCAACCCCGCCCCCACGACCCCCTGCTGTCGTGCTGAGAAACCTGCATTACACGGCTCATGCCACCCTGAGTTTGATAGACACCTCTAGATGCTGTCAGCTCATTGATTGCTGGAGCAGCTCCACCCCGGCTATCTGTGCTGCCCTATGCTTCCAGTGTCCAGAAGAGCGAACACAACACTGCTTACATTATACATTATTATTGCAGTGCACGCAGCAGCACACACATCTACTGTATGTGCAGATATACACAAGATACATGAGATGATAATTACTTTTTTGCTACTGGAGAGAAAAAGCCGATGAAGCCACGCAAGTCCATAACAGGACTGTCTAAATATTTTTGCATTGGAGAATTTGCTACAATTGGAGTGTAATTTTGAGCAAATTTTGACTTTTAACAAAGTTTTCTCTTCTTCACTCCGTCTTTCCCTTATTTCCCTTATTTTGCCTATTTCTTTCTCCTACGTTCTCTCTTCATTTACTCTCTTCTTCATTTTTACGTTGCAGCTTTGCATGCCTTGGCACGCACTCCCGCTTCTCCTCCATCCCCTCCTCCTTACCCGTAACAGTAGGTGACACAGGCAGCGATGGAGAGCAGGGACACGAGGACCACCATGCAGGCCGCTATGACCACGTTTCTCCTCTTCTCTTCCTCGGCCTGCTGGAGCTCCCACCACTCCAGGTCGCTGAACTGACAGCGCTCACCCATGTAGCCTGAGGCACAACTGCAACAGGTTCAACAAATTCACAATTAAAAGTTGTACTTATTTCTTAAAACCCAGTATTTTATCTTCAGGGGTGCCAGTAATTTCTCTTTTCTCCTTTTCCAGTTGTACAGGCAGATGTGGGAAAGGGCTGACTGTGATTATGCACTTCATGATCAGACTCTATTAATGAATCGGTAAGAGCATACTAGTCACATGCATATCATGCATTAAGCAACGCAAAACCATTTAAAAAAACGTAATTTAGAAAAATGCATCTCTTTTCAATACATCATGAACAAAGCTCGACTGGCTGCAGTTATTTGAGACTACAGATGTCAATAACCACAAAATAAACAGGAAAATTCATGTTAACAACTTTATATGAAGAAGATATGTAATGAGCAGTAGTGTTGAACACTAAAACTTTTTAAATGGACTTCTGGTGTCAAAGTGTAAAATAGATTAAAATGTGTGTTGCACAGCCTCCATTAGAGCTGGATATAATTATACCAATGTTGCAGCTTTTTGTTTGTAAACTCTTTTTATTTTGCATCATCGTATAAAAATAAAAAGTCAGTCTCTGAACCCTCTCTCTGTAGCTACTTTGTCCTGAGGCCACGGCTTTAATCATGGACCAATAGTGACACCTACTGCTTGTCAGCTGTAGTAAATAACATGAGAGACAAACGGATACAGGAGAGACGATACTGGAAAACCTGCAATCTGTGGTGCAGGAGGTAAAGCTGGGCAATATATCAATTTTGAGATATAAGACTAGGTATTGTATTAGATCTTGGAAATCTACTGTTCTCACTGTTTTAATTATTAAATCCTTACCTTAAGTCATCATTTCCACATTACTGATAATTGTATCACAAAAATCTCATTGTGTTAATATTTTGTGAGAGCACCAATAGACATTCCTTCATTCCTACAATATTGCCATAATATTGATCGAGATATGTGGACGAACATATTTTGATATTAGATTTTGTAAGGCCAGTTTGTGTTAATGGGGAAAATAGTTCAGCTGTACTGTTAAGTAACTTTGAGTGTTGTCTTAAAAACCAAAGTGAGGGATCCTGATCCCCCCCTGAAAAAAAGCATGATATTATATCTTTGCCACCCCTAGAAGAATGTTTAATCATACTTCTAGCAATGCTGTTTTTATGATAAAATCTTATTCCCAAGTGTTTAAAAAGAGCTGCTTGGAAAGCAAAACACTTCCCATAGAACACTTAAAACTGTAACTGATAACTTTAAACTCTTAAAATAATAAACAGCATCTTATTATCGTAATTGAACTCATCTACTACAGAGCTGATGACCAGATTATGTCAGAGGTTTACACCTCCTCTGAACATGTGATATCAGTAAACTGTTAAACTTGGAGGTCAGGGGTCATACTGACAGGGTAACACAAGTGGGGTTGTTTACTTGCAAGCATAGGACTCCATTTCAGGAAAGTAGAAGCAGACGCCCTGGTACAGACAGTAGGACTCATGGGTGGAAGGACAACTCTCTATTGAGTTACTGTTGTGGTGCCGGGTGGTGACATCAGCAGGGCTACTGGTCGTGACCCATAGTGACGTGGTCTCCAACTCTTGAAAGGATCAGGGGTATAATTTCATTAAATTAGACATACATGCAGTACCACAATGAATACTAGCCCTCCATCTGAGATGATGATGATGATGACGTCTCTTATTAACACTGTATTCTATGTATAATAAAGGGGATGATATATTACAGACGATAATGAATACTTTGGTTGTACTAGTGTTATTCACACTAAATTATACTGGATATTAGCCTCCATGTTTCTGCCTAATCTGTCCCTTTAAATAGAAAGCCTGTTGATGAGTTGCAAGATAATATGCACATATCCTCATAACCTCAGTGTCAAACACAGTTCTCTAATATTGTAATTGTGGTAACCGTTGTACTTATAATTGTATGTGCAGTAAATAATCAAGGCACACACCTTGACATGTCTTCCCGTTGCCATGGTATCCAGCCTGGCACTTGCAGAGATACTTTCCCAAGGTATTTTGGCAATCTGCATTTATGTCACATTTGTGCGTTCCCTGTTTACACTCATCGATATCTAAAACGAGAGGAGAGGATACCTCATTTATTTTTCAATAATCTGAGTATCACATGCTTACAATGTTATCTTACCAGCTCATCAAAATGATAATTTTCTTCAGCATTGCAGTCAAACAAAGAAGAATGGAGA